>CANNZV010004616.1:38476-51292 GCA_947561585.1 Caprella mutica
AATTAAAAATTCTTCGAACATTTTGATTATTCCTTGAAATTGTATGTGTAAATAAAAGAATTCTACCAATTTTTTTATTGGTTGATGACCCTGAAACATCCTTCCAATCCCATACATAAAATGATATCTACATGTTGGTTGATGCATAAAAAAACTTTTATTTGAAGTAACTAAATTATATTTTATTTCAATAACTAAATTTAATGATATTCTCCATTTTCATTTTAGTTACAAAGTACACTCAATTTTCCAATTATAAAAGTCCTCATTGTACCAAACCTGTACTTATTTTAGCCCTAGCTGACAAACCGCATTTTATCATGAAAATCTAATTTTATCCAAATGCTCAAAATAAATTTCTTTCCTTAACATATCCTTCATTCTGACTCTATAACTTCACCAATAATTACTAACTGCCCCAATTTTGTTGTACATATACACTAATTGCCAAATTTTGCCCTAAACTGCCCAATTTTGCCCCTATCTGCCACTCACTGCCGTAATGTACCCCTGACTAAGTTCCTAACTGACCTATTCTGCCCCTAACTGTCTTATTCTGCCCCTATCTGCCTTATTCTGCATCTAACTGCCCTATTCTGCCCCTCACTGTCTTATTCTACCCCTAACTGCCCTATTCTGCCCCTAACTGCTTTATTCTATCCCTAACCACCCTATTCTGCCCCTAACTGCCCTATTCTGCCACTAACTGCCTTATTCTACCCCTAACTACCCTATTCTGCCCCTAACTGCCTTATTCTACCCCTAACTGCCCTATTCTGCCCCTAACTGCCTTAATCTACCCCTAACCGCCCTATTCTGCCCCTAACTGCCATATTCTGCCCCTAACTGCCCTATTCTGCCCCTAACTGCCTAATTCTACCCATAACTGTCCTATTCTGCCCCTAACTGTCCTATTCTGCCCCTAACTGCCCTATTCTGCCCCTAACTGCTCTATTCTGCCACTAACTGCCTTATTCTACCCCTAACTGCCCTATTCTGCCCTATTTGCCTTATTCTACCCCTAACTGCCCTACTCTGCCCCCTAACTGCCTTATTCTACCCTAACCACCCTATTCTGCCCCTAACTGCCCTATTCTGCCCCTAACTGCCCTATTCTACCCTTAACTGCCTTATTCTACCCCTAACCGCCCTATTCCGCCCCTAACTGCCCTATTCTGCCCCTAACTGCCTTATTCTACCCCTAACTGCCCTATTCTGCTCCTAACTGCCCTATTCTGCCCCTAACTGCCCTATTCTACCCCTCACTGCCCTATTCTGCCCCTAACTGCCTCATTCTAACCCTAACCACCCTATTCTGCCCCTAACTGTCCTATTCTGCCCTTAACTGCCCTATTCTACCCTTAACTGCCTTATTCTACCCCTAACCGCCCAATTCTGCCTCTAACTGCCCTATTCTGCCCCTAACTGCCTTATTCTACCCCTAACTGCCTTATTCTACCCCCTAACTGCCCTATTCTGCCCCTAACTTCCTTATTCTACCCCTAACTGCCCTATTCTGCCCCTAACTGCCCTATTCTACTCCTAACTGCCCTATTCTGCTCCTAACTGCCCTATTCTGCCCTTAACTGCCCTATTCTGCCCTTAACTGCCCTATTCTGCTCCTAACTGCCCTATTCTGCTCCTAATTGCCCTATTCTGCTCCTAACTGCCCTCTTCTGCTCCTAACTGCCTTATTCTACCCCTAACTGCCATATTCTGCTCCTATCTGCCCTATTCTGCTCCTAACCGCCCTAATTCCAATTGTTGGTCTCCAGCTCAATTAACTTTATCTGCTCAAGCTCAGTGTCAGTCTATAATTATTCATGAATATCAATGCTCAAAAATGCGCATCAAATATTAGCGCCAGAGAATATCAGAGAAAAAACAGGGGCTGATTGACGGCATTTGAGGTAGTTTGGATGTTTGCAGTGACTCTTGCAGCTAGAGTAGAGGGCAGTGAAACTCTGCTCAGAACTACCCAATGCCTGCCGTACTACTGCCCTGATTTGTAATATTCTGATTGTTGATCTTGAATATTCTGGGTTTATCAATTGCCATTTTTTGATGGTTGATATTTTTTTAAAAATTATATTTATGAATAATAAAGAAAATAGAGGAAAAAATATTCAGATTAATTTGTGTAGTGTTACCTATTCCTTTAAGAATAAATAACAGATAATAAGATATATTTTTATTGAAGTACTTTGATTATATTGTTTTGATCATAATTAAAGAATATGTTTAAAGAAAATATTACTCTTTTTAGTTAACTTAATTAAAAATATAGTATAATTCGTTAACTTTCCAAGAAATTTAATGCCAATAGGTTTATGTTACCGTATACTGCATATAATAAATTCTTAATATTATTGTACTTCATTTCTATCGCATTTTCAAAATTCCGATTTTATACCAAACTCCACGGAAGTTTCTCAATTATATTGCATGTTTCAAGCGATCTTTTGATGGGAGAATAATAAACTTATGTTACTATATAATAGAGTAAATAGAGAGGAGTTTTATTTGACAAAGATTACAAAATTAGAGGGAATGCTTCGTAATTCCAAGGATTCAATATAGTTAGAAATAGAATTATCCATATGCTAGCATATAAATTAATATTTATAAAAATTAGATAGATATTTTTATTAAGATTTTATATTATGATTTGATTTATAATTGATTTCAGGCAGTGATACGTATGATAATAATGAAACTTTTCGTAGATGAATTCATTACTATTTACTTAGTCCGTTGTTAAATACAACCCAGTGGTGCGGACACCTATGTGTCCTATTTACTCTGTTCATCATTTGAACTTTACTGAAATGTCCAAGCTTAATAATAATTAAAAGCCACATTTTGTTATTTCCCGACTGTCAGTCCATTCCTACAGTCCAAGACTTTAAATCCTAAAAAGTTAAGGAAAACAAATAATGAGTCATACCCGTGACTGAGGCCCCGCAAACGCCCTTTGGGAGGTGGGTTTTTTTTTTATGGTTTATGGGTTACTATAATTGCATCATATAATTATTTCTTATATTTAAAAAATCACCTAAAATTCACCTCTAATTTTTACACAGTACACACCTAATTTTTCAAAAGTGTGAATTTGTAATTAAAAAATGGAAGAATTTGTACCGACGCCCATAACAATTATTATGATTCATTTTAAAAAGACTGTCAATACTTTAAGTGATTCTTCTGGAGAAATATCATGAAAATGTTTATATTTTAATGGTAAGACTTATACCATTTATTCGTTATAAAGAGCCTTTAGTAATGTTTTGTAAAAGAAGTGTATAAATATATTCATATATACTTTAAAATGCTTTATGTTTTATATTGTTCTAAATATTTTGAATATGAATCATATTATTTTGCTAAGTTAAAAATATAAAGAGATAGAATATCTCTTTCATATAAACATAATTGTTAACTAATTTTATATAGTGATAAAAATGTGTTGATCTTTAAAATCTCGAAGAAAACAATAAAAAAATTTAATATTTTTTATTATTTCTTGATTATGATCATTATTTATCATTAATTTCATTAAAACTTTTCAAAATATTGTTGCGAAAAGGTTTGAATTAAATTAAATGAAAATATCAAATTTGAAATATTAAATCTGATAAAAATTTTATATCAATTTACTCATTTTTGATATTTGATTAAAAAATTGATATTTTATTTATTCTCTTATTATTTCTATCAATTATGTCATTATTCAATATATCATATAGAATCAATTTAACCTTTTTATTTTGCTTTAATTACACACAGAGAAAGAATCAGTCAAAAACAAATCAAATATGATTTGTTTTGACTAATGTGAATGTGAATGGTTTGATTTTGCCCCTACCTACCTGGTGAGTTGCAGGTACTACTTAAAAGTAGGTAAACTGACGTTTGTTAAAACAAAACAGTCGTTTTGACTCACTCCTTAACTTAAAAAAGTAGCGTCAACTCTCATGGTAAGTTAATTTATACACCAGATACATTGAATTGACAGTCTTTGTGAGTTACTCGCAATACACTCTGTCATAGTTGTTTCAACATACGTTAAAATTCTCAAAAAACTAATTTACCTCTCATAGTAAATCGATTCAATTCCTAAAATGAATTGAATTAACTAATGTTTGATGACACACCACGTCATAGTAGTTTTAACACACATGAAAACATGAATCTAATCCAACCAACTCTCGTAATGAATTGATTCAAAGCATAAATTGTTGACCCATTAGACAGATATGACTCACATGAGTAAACTTTTTTTCTCTCTGTGTAGACTCCATTATTTTCCAAATCCTTTATTCACTCATCAAATTGACTCCATATGACGAAGGTGTTAAGATTAGATTGCATCTCCAAGTCTCCATTCTGCTCCATTAGCTCTCAACTCTATTATCGCACATTATTAATTAACTGACAAAGAAAGCTTGTCAAATATGACATCAGAAGTTGATAATATGGCTCTGATACATTTGCACATAGACCTATAAGGAGATAAACTTAATGAAGGACAGTAGCCTCGATTAACTGAGTTATTGTTGAGATAGTTTTTAGTTTTGTGTAGAATTAAAAAACTATATGACCAAGACTCACTTATCCTTGGCTAAAATGAATCTTGGTAATAAACATTGGACCGGAACAATACACTTGGCTTATCAATATTGTTTCAAAATACACTTGAGTCATTAATATTGTTTTGTTCCATAATATTACACTTGGCTCATAAATATTGGAGCAAATCAAATTAAGTGGATATTTTACCAACATTTTTTAGTTGATGGCTATATCATTGTAGGGTTGTGACAATATGCATTTAGCATAAAATATTATATTGAGCATATTTAAAATAAGGCATATTCCTAATTATGAAAAATATATTCTTTTTAGAAAATACTCTTTTTAGAAAATATTCTTTTTAGAAAATATTCCTTTTAGAAAATATTCTTTTTAGAAAATTTATTAATATGAAGAAACAATAGAAAAGTAGAATGTATGTGTTATAGAAGTCAGTTGCCCATCAAGATATGCCAAAATTATTGGAACATACAAGCCTATTTAAGGTTAATGTGAATTGGTCGAAACCTGTTCAGTGTCCCATATTGAAAAGTTACATAAATTTATATTACAAAATATATTCTCATAATCTCATTTTATCCCAACAACTGTTACATTTTTCTTAATTCAATCTAACGAATTGTATACCATTTTATTAAACAAATATTACTGTGACTGAACTTTGTCAGACGATGTACATTGGATCATGTGCCATGATTCAAGTTAATAAGACTTAATTTTATTCTTCAACGATTTCCATTGTACTGAAACATGATATTAGCATAAGTACGATTTTAAGAGATGGATAAAATATACTTTTATCAGGTTTATCAATCGAATTACAACTCTTTAATGAATATAGAATAAAAAGAATAAAAAGCGTATTTCATAGAGAATATTGTCACAACCCTAATGATAAGCTTACAAGCCGTTGCAACATGAAAATAACATTGGAAATGGATCTTTTTAGTACAATCATATATGTAACGTCTTAACGGATATGTAATTGAAAGGATACTCTAGTTAATTAAGCTGTAGGTTACAATAAGCTCTACAGAAGCCAGTTCTTGATGCAATAAATAATGAGATATATGAAGTCAAGCCACTTTATGTTGTGGGTGTAAATGCACCCATATAATCTCTATCTGAATACAATTAATCTTCTGCAATATTCCTGATAGTGATGACTAGGAGAAGAGAAAAGTAATCTGGTTTGAAGCCTTGGTTTTGAGACAGTCGAAATTAACCAGAAGGGAGTGGATTTTAAGAATTATTTAGCATCTGCACATGAATTATGAATATGTATTTGCGTTAATGATTTGTTGAATTTTATAGGATATAAAAAAGAAAATTCTGTCTTTCTAAGAAAAAAAAAGTTAAGCAGTATTATCGAATATAATTCTATAACCAATTATCATTATATTGTTTATATTAGTAAGAAAAACTATAATCAAAAACCGATAGTCGATGATTATAGTCGAAAATTAAAAGATCATCCATCTCAGCAATAATTATGATTCGATAAAATCTAATCGTAATTATCTTGAATTTACAACACTTTATAGCCTATGATTTTGCATCGGACATTTTTGATTAAAAAAGTAAATAAATTTTACCGACTGGGAATTGCAGTACAGTATAGAACTCCTCTATAGTGGAGTCCTCTATAGTGGATGTAGTATCCTGATCGGGTGAGAGAATTACCTCCTATATTGAACAGTTTTCTTTAGGCTTGCATGAATATAGGATCAGTTTTAGAAAACTAATGGCCATTTTATGGCAGACTGAAGGAAATTTGTTCACTATATGGGGTAATTCTCAATTACTCATGACTCTACATTCACTAAACAGGTGTCCACTATATTGGAGTTCTACCGTATATAATTAAGTACACAACAATAGAAAAAATAAATTCACTTTACTTTCTCACCCTGTTTCACCTGTTCACATCTCAGCAGGTGTGGGCTAATTAATATCCTTTGCCAATGAGCAACACCGAATATTGTCAGCTATAAGGCCTACACTATACTAGCAGTTTCACCGCCGCGTTTTCACTGCCAATTAACGCTTCTTCAATTAATCACAGTTAAATGAATAAAAGGCGGTATAGCAACACTATAAAAGTAAGCAAATTTTCTTTCCATTCATTTAACCGTGATTAATTGAGGCAGTGAAAACGCGGCGGTGAAACTGCTAGTAAGCAAGCATTGTAAGCAAGCATTCTCCATCACATTTATATATTGTCTATTAAAAATAACCGCACCATGTATTATATTATATAGCGTGTATTTTTCCATTTGTTTATATTTAAAAATTATTTCTCATATATTTAAAATATTACATAAATGATATAAAATTATGTAGGATGTATTTAAACTCACCACCACCAGATAGCGCTGTATAGCTAGCACTTTAATTCCTATAAATAAGTGCACTCTGTTCAACTCAGTCAGTAACTAACAAACACTCAATACGTAATAACGTTTGAGTAGTGTTGATCAATTTAATAGATTTAAATTCTATTACTATTATAGTAGTTTGCGATAAAACTGCTACTCTTGAATGTAGAAAGCTCTTAAATTCTATCCTTTCTATGTTCGAACATTTTTTTCAAGTACAATAGTACGACCTTGTTTCGTGAGCTTTCTAGCTCCATTTAAAATCTTGCTAAGAGTTTAAACTCCACAATTAGCTAACTTTGCGTCTAACCATTTAATTTGGTAGACTCTTGAAATAGCTTTACTTTAAAAAGTATTACATTTCGAAGTTTGTCTTTAAAACAAATGAATTATTGCTAAATATCGTGTCTGGTTGGTGGTGATAAATCATTAAAACTATTTGTTTCTAATTCTTTTAGAATAAAACTGGCGACTGCTTAAACCTGTCGGCATTATCTATTGATGACTTAACTCATCGCCATTTTCAACTAAAATAAATCCTTGTTGACATATCTGTTCGAAGGTATATCCCGAGTATTTGAATATAGTATTTGTGACAATTTGTGGTGGTAAAGATATACATATTGATGTAACCTCTATCCTATTTTATAGTATAAAAATTATACATTCCAGATAACTGAATAAAGATCATCTTTATCCTTTTAATTATCCTAAATTTTCTGATTGTAACTGAATAATTCTTACATAAAATAATTCTGGATATTAATTTCCTTACATATGAGTATAGCTTGTGATTGTTATGTAGATTTAATGAAGTAAAAGTATTAACCAGTAATGGAATAACTATCGGAAACCTTTTAGATCAGAATTCTAATTACCTTCGAAATTTGGTTAAGGTATAATTGTTTAGGAAACAGCTATTTCTATATTGGTCATCTTCGCATAACTCAAAACAGTGTTCAACCAAATTGTCTGGAATTTGATAAGACAATTTTGGGAGCGATCCGTTCAAAGGTCAAGGTCAAGGTAATTTATAACTCAAAAAGTATTAAACCAAATTGCCTGAAATTTGGTGGGACGATTGTTCATTATTCAGGAACCATTTGATTAGATTTTGGAGGTGAAAGGGTAAAAGGTCAAGGTCATTTATAACTCAAGGACTATTGGATGATTGCAAGTCATTTATAAGCGGCAGCGAAGGTATGCGCTCCACGAGTGCTCATTATCTAACACAAACTTTTTTAACACATATATGGACACCTAGAATTCACACAGACTTTGGTATACATATAAATAAACAATACCTACATATTGTCTACTATGGGGGTTGCTATATAAGTGTTATAGCACAATATAGGTAAGTATTTACAGGATAATTAATGAAGATATATGAGGAGTATTAATCAATATATGAATGTTATCTAGATATGATATTAGTTGATAAAATCTGAGGGGTTAGTATTAGTTATGATATTAGTTGATAAAAACTGAGGGGTTAGTATTAGTTATGATATTAGTTGATAAGGATTGAAGGATTAGTATTAGTTATGATATTAGTAGATAAGGACTGAAGGATTAGTATTAGTTCTTGTATTATGTATATATATATATATATAAAGTTTTGTAAATGTACCGCGCCATTTACCGATAATTAAGATTCCGATGCAATTTTTTAGAATTCTGAAATTGTACTGCAATCTCGAGATTGCGCAAGACATGTAAGAGTGTGAAGCAGGTATGCCAGTGATGGAGGAATATCCCCATATATTGGGAAAAAGCGCAATGCTTGAGGGAATGGAGTGAAAATACCTATGTTAGGTAATTGAAAGCAAGTTAGCTACAAGTTAGGTAAAAGCAAGTTAGGTACTAGTTAGGTAAAGCAAGTTAGCTACAAGTTAGGTAAAAGCAAGTTAAGTACTAGTTAGGTAAAGCAAGTTAGCTACTAGTTAGGTAAAAGTAAGTTAAGTATTTATAGATATACTAGTTATGGTTGAAAAAATTTAGGTAGCTAGATAAACTAGTTAGGTAAAAGCAAGTTAAGTACCTTACTGTACCTAGGTACACTAGTTAGATAAATGCAAGTTAAGTAGCTAGATACAATAGTTAGGTAAAAGAAAGATAAGTAACTAGATACACTAGTTAGGTAAATGTAAGTTAGATAGGTACCTAGAAACATTTGTTAGGTAAAAGAAAGTTAGGTACCTAGCTACACTAGCTAGGTAAAAGCAAGTAAGGTACCTAGATACATTAGTTAGGTAATTACGAATCAGGGACCTAGATACAATAGGCTACAAGTTAGATACCAAGCTAGATACACTGATTGGATAGTGACAAGTTATGAACCTAGATACAATATAGTTAGGAAACAACAAGTTATGAACCTAGATACAATATAGTTAGGAAACAACAAGTTGTGAATCTAGATACACTATATAACTATTGGTGATAACAAATTAGAAAAATAGATGGCCTTTTCTACAGGGCTTGTAAGGGGAGAAGGGAAGGTTTTGATAAATCGCGTAACCAACCCTATAGTGCAATCTCGAGATTGCCTCGATCACTAATTCGCGCAGGAGACCCTTATTCAATCTCGAGATTTTCGCGCGATTCAGGATACGGAAAAAAACACAGCGCAATCTGAAGATTCTGCTAAACTGTAAATTACTCGGATCGTAAACACGGTTCACAATTGGCCTCTCCGTTATGTAGTTTGTTGTATCCAATAGTTTGTTGTACTGCAAACTTCATGGAATTTTAATGATCTGACAGGGGGGTTCGGGTTTTTTATTTATTCCTCAGATCGAAAGTTCCAAGTCCGAATTTTCCGCTCACCACTCACGTTAAATATGTGTTTAAATTACTTATGTTTTTCGTATCATTTTACAACGGTTAATGATGTTATCCGCATTTAATAAATAAACTACACATTCAAGTATTCATAATTTCAACTTTTTCTATTATTGTACTTAAATAAAATCATTATAATACAAAACCTTTTCTCGGATCGACTTTTTTCCGAAACCAAGTTTTCCAGACCGGTACTTCCTAGAACCTATTAATAAATATGAGTAAATAGCTACTCTTTAACATTTTTAAGCATTGTCACAGTTACCGTGGGCGCTTTAATTATCAGCGTAGTACTATAGTTGTTACACTTTTCCTGTGTAGGTGTATGCTCTGTATCACAGATACACTAAAGCGATGATGTAATAAACCAGAAGTTGAAGAATAAAAAGTAGACTGTATAGGTATGCTTCTCGATTGTTTTTTGTCAAATTATTCAACTTTCTAAGTTTTCGTATATAATTTAAATGTAAATATATCTATTTGATAAGTCAATTTCAATTTGATGTACATCATATAATTTATAATTTCATAAATTATTGAAAAGAATAAACTTTCAAACTAACTGTTTTTTAATTTTCTAAATTTAGTATTATGATCGTCTTCCATTGAACCGAATTATAATTTCATGTTATTTTTTTTCTATTTTAACCCACCAGTAGTTGGTTCTTTTTTTCTTCTCCACACCCACACAGAGCAGTAAATCAGAAGTGTTAGGTTTGATTTAAGGTATCATTAGATGTAACATATTAAAGATGTGAACTGATAGAAAGAAGCTGGGGAACAGTTACCAGATGTGAGGCCGGTAATGGTGATAATTTAATAGGGTTATTATTAAAAATTATTATGGTAAGTTATAATTATCGGTCAGTTCCACATTTTCGGTCATAAAAGAAAAAAACGGTAAAATAATAATTATATCGTGGAAAATAATTATTATTATATCGTCCGAAAATGTGGAATTGACCGATAATTAAGAATTTACCCTAAATAACTTTTTATTTCTCATAAAAATATACTACAGTAGAACTCCTCTATAGTGAACTCCTGTATAGTGAACTCCTGTATAGTGAACCATCCTATACAGGGGTGACCCCCCAAAAAGTGAACCCAATTTTGAATTTGTTTTAATTTTTTCATGTATCAATTCTACCACCGTCATTGCTTAAAATTATACGTATGCAATACCAAAGACAGCCATTCACTTTAATTGAATTTATATAACTTAAAATCTACTGAGGTGAATTCGGTTCTTTAAACGCTATTCCATTAATAACTGTGTTTATTTTATCTGTGTTTTTATTTAATTCCATCTAACCGTCTAACGATATATACACATAATAGAACACTGTATAGTGAACTGCCACGTATAATGAACATTTTTTATTTAGTCTGCTATACAATATCCATTATAGTTTTCTATATATATTTCTAAGAAGTGAGCTCTGCAAAGCGAACTATAGTTTTAGTTTATTTATGATAAATTATGTACCCTGGGTAATGAAATAATATTTTAAAAAGAACAGCCTGTATAATAATGTCATTATTTTTTTAATACAGAACAGTTATCTTTGAAAAATAGTAAATTACACGTGTCTAATGAATTCAAAATTGAAAGAAGGAGAAATGCTTTAAAATTACATGAAAAAAGTGACATAATTAAGAAACTATAAAAAGCTGCAGAAGTACAGCTTCTACTAAACTATAACTTGAGTCTGTCTCATTATTAACCTTTTATAGTTTGAGTAAAAGTGAAATACTTGAATTTTAAGACTATTGTTAAAATATTTTGTGTAGTGTGCCATAAAATAGTCTTTGGTTTTCTATGCATCTCTTGACACGTATAATGAACTAACTCTCTATAGTGAACTAGAGGTAGTTCACTATAGAGGAGTTCTAACGTACTGTAATCTTGACTATAATACTTGTATAATAATTTCTCTAATCTTTTTAATAAATATATTTATTTTTCATTATAATAATATGTTTAAAATAAAAACAGTGTCAGCTTTATATAACTGCAGTAAGTAAATAAAATGTTAGTATGTCATTTTTTGTTTTAACTTAAAGTTTCACTATTTCTTTTTTATTAAAATAATAAAGTATTTACATGTAGGTACAATGTATATGTCACTCAGATTAACCATGATGAAATTTATCTGGTAGAAACTTATCTAATTTTTCAAACAGTTAGATGTACTATTAGTCTATTATAATTAAATTAAGTTAATTAATTCTTATAATACCATTAAAATTTTGTTTTGTTACAAAAAACGTGAAATTTAGTTTAATAATTCAGTCACCCATACTCACTTTTGCTAGTTTTCTATGCAAGTCTTCAAAGAAAGTTTAATTGGGGACACTAATATAATTATTAAGAATAGGGAATAAAATAATAAGTTGATAGAAATTACAAAGAAAAGTATCACTATTGATGCAATATTATCATCAAAATTATAAAAACAAGAGAAATACGGTTTGAATGGTCGAATCTGACTCAAATTTTCTAGCTTTAAATTTGTCAGTACAGAATAAAAATGCTTACAAAAGTACAAAAGAATATAATGTACCTTTATTGAGATAAATTAAATAGTCAACGAAATTAATAAGTTTCTACTTTTTATGAAAATAACTCTGATAGATGTTTGTGACATCTGATAGATGTTTGTGACATCTGATAGATGTTTGTGACATCTAATAGATGTTTGTGACATCTAATAGATGTTTGTGACATCTAATAGATGTTTGTGACATCTAATAGATGTTTGTGACATCTAATAGATGTTTGTGACATCTAATAGATGTTTGTGACATCTAATAGATGTTTGTGACATCTGATAGATGTTTGTGACATCTAATGGATGTTTGTGACATCTAATGGATGTTTGTGACATCTAATAGATGTTTGTGACATCTAATGGATGTTTGTGACATCTAATAGATGTTTGTGACATCTAATGGATGTTTGTGACATCTAATAGATGTTTGTGACATCTAATGG
>CANNZV010004617.1:0-38319 GCA_947561585.1 Caprella mutica
GACCATTATAAATTTTTGTTACTTTTAATTGCTTTAGTTACCGCTTGGTAACTAAACTGAGTCGTAATTTGGTAACTAAAGCCTGTAGTTTCTATCTTTTACCATAATTATATAGGTAAAAGTAAATTGAACTGTAAATTACTCTGAGTTCAGGATCTATTACTCATATTAAGAAAATATCAAATATGTATATTGATAAGGGTTTAACATCTGCTTCGAAAAAAAATGCCATATCACTGACCGTAATTACGTACAAGAGACTGTAAGAAGCAGTCAAAAATGAAATTTACCTACCACCGTCGGTGACAAAGCTCGTGGATGCTGAAGAGCTACTCCGTGAATGCAGTCACTTGCCAAGGAATGTGACAAAAATGATCACAAGCACCGGTGGCTGCACTCATGGATGGAAGGGAGAAGTGAAGAGGTAATAGTAAATGAAGCCTACGAGCTTACCTAACACAAAATCTAAGACCTCGTAATTGTAGAGCATAACCCTAGCGCTATCGTCTAAAATTGCATGGAGAGTTGAAACATGGTAAACATAAAATAGACAATACATAATCCAAATTACAACAGTTTGGGACCCAAAGGACGCTACCCCAATCTCTTCTATTCACCAAAGACAGCTTCAGGAACTCCTCAGGGCTTATTTATAATAAGCAGTTTAAAATAGATTTATCACCATTTCGTTCTCACGGTACTGGAGGAACACTGTTCAACAACCGATGTTCTAGTATTGCTCAATTTTCGTTGATACAGTTCACAATCGCACTAGCGTGTCAATGATCAATCGTATACCTTTACAACTGCCGCAGTGTCGTTAGTCCCCTATAAGTATATTAATTATTGGGTATAGTTTAAAGGGAGCACTATGTATGTTATATAAAAATGTACAATTCAATTGAATGGAAATAATTCCTACATTTCTTTACGTATTATAGAACAGGAAGATAAGAAAATGAATTTCCAAATTTGAAACGATTTTTTTAAAACTACGTATCTGTTTACGCACTTCTGGTCGAAGTATAAATTCAGATATCGTTTGGAAACAGACATGCCGACGTCAAGATGATGCTGTTAAAACCATGTATCGGTTTTCATGTTTCTACTCGAAGTGTAAATTCAGATATCATTTAGAAACAGACATTCCGATATCTACTATGAGTCGAAATGGTTGCTAAGTCGATACCCACCGTTAGCGCTACGAATTCGACAGCAAACGGCATCGAATCGACATTCATATGTTTGTTGGGTGTGGGCCAGCAAAATTTAAATTATGTCTGGAAATGGCAAGTCTAGGATAATTAACAGCTGGTTGGTTTGATAAACGGGTTGAATAGGAATGTTCAGTAGTGTTAAAAGATGCTACATTTTTATACATATAGATTGCTAGTAAGTATTTATATATATCACAAAGCTTAAGTATTCTAGTATTAAAAAAGAGAGAGTTAGTATGTTACACCCATCCCCCACTTCGCCCATCCCTCAACCTTAATCACCTTTCTAACCACAGGTTCAGTGGACATCAGTCAGTTAGTAATAGTATACTGTTGCAATCAGCTTGATCAATATGAATAACACACAGCTCTTTAACATTGGTGATTTTGAAATTACATATGAAAGCCCATTTGATAGGACAAAATTTAAATATTTCGATAAATGGATTCCTTTTAGTGTACATAGCTTTATGATTTTCTTGCAAACACTCTCATTCAGATTTCTTGAGATAAATGATGAGTTATCAATCACCATCAGACAATTTCCTTCATCAATTGACCTATTTCGCGTTCAAGGAAATTATGTTATATTTTTTTAATTCTGGAACCCATCCTTCACGTCTATAGTCATTACTGCATGTGCTGCAAGGCTGCTAACCTCTCCTTCGTTATTGCAAAAAGTGATTGATTTGCAAAAAGGGAAATCTGTTCATCTCCACAGCGAATATCAGAAGACACCCGAAAGAAGTTATTTTTAAAGGTCCTCTCCAGGCTCCGGGAAAAAATTGAGTTTATAACATAATATTATTAATACTCTGTGAGCAACAATTTAGCGAATCACTAATCTGATGCTCAAGAAGAAGATTGTACACTCTATGTTTTGATTACAAATTTGAATTTTATTAACAAACTATGCGTTTTAAGCCTTTATTTAAATTATTTTAGATATTAATTGGTCCCTATAGTATATAAACGTTTCTATTTTAAGTTCATTCAATTTTATACCTTTACACGAATATTAAATGGATTTATTAAACCTAATACCTAGTTGACAATCAAAACAAATGGTGTACATTCTTTTTCTTCAGGCTGAAAATTTCTTAAATTAGTAAGTCGGAAGTAAAATAGGTTTTGTAGAGTTTTGATTTTAAAAATCTTTAAAAGCATATAAAATTAAAATACGCTACCAAATTCGATGCCGTTTGCAGCAAAATGATAAGGAACATTAGCCTAGTTAAATAAAGCAATAAAAATATTCGCTTGGAGGGGACCTTTAATATTTAAACAGATATAGATAACTACTTCATATATTTACTATAATTTACACGTAAGAGATAGTTTTTATAGTATAACACTAAGAATATATTTAAAAAAAACTGCATTACCACTAGGGTAATCGTGCAGTTCCCGGACATAAAGAGTTGTCGGACACTTTTCATTCTTTGTGAAAATGATAACCATTTGGAAACTTAGAAATGTCGCGAGTGTACTCACTGAAAGGTTGAATATTTTCTGGTTCTATGTAACTGAATATAAAAGTAAGTAAACCCTATTACACAATAAAAATTAACTTATAAAACTTTTTTCTTTAAAACGGATCATTATAAATTTTGCGAGTGTTATTTTTGTTTTTGATAAAAATTGATTTTTTCGATGTTCTAATTCAAATTTTTAACTAGGTACTCGTGTTGAGTTAAACTTATATATTTGATTGTCTATTATAAAGGAATGTGTATTTAACTCAGCTATGAACATGTATTGAAATAAGAACATGTCTTTGAACATGTATTAACAACAATACGTAAACCAGTGCGCACACTTGATATCATTTGCACACTGGTACTTATTTATGGAAATTAATTTATGTTATAGCGCCATCTAGTGGCCAAGTTTATTTTATGTATGATTTGTATGAGATGTGCCAATACTATTTTCAATGCTTTATGTTAACTCTCCTTTGTTTCACCGCACATTTTAGTTCTCGCCGTGCATCCTTATAAGATGGTTCTGTACTTCAGTTTATAATAAAAGCTTGTGTTTGTGCGCAATTGTCTTCTCAATATCCTCCTCGAATATAATCTATTACGCAATGACCACTTCTGGTTCACTGTCTACAGGTTATGGGCCCAGACAGAGATTATATTTCGATGGAGATGACGAAAAATACGAGTTATGGGAAGTTAAATTTTTAGCCTACCTACGACTGCAGAACCTAGTTGACGCATTGGATGATGATTATGACGGCGAGGACTATCACGAAAAGAAGGCTAAGATATTTGCTGAGCTAGTACAATATCTTGATGACAAAAGCTTATCACTCATCATGAGAGAGGCAAGAGATAATGGAGAAAGAGCAATGGAAATTCTGCAGGAACATTATACCGGAAAAAGTAAACCAAGGATTATTGCTCTGTACACCGAACTAACAACGCTAAAAAAAGGTAGTGATGAGACGGCAACAGACTACCTAATTCGTGCTGAGAAAACATCGTCTGCTTTAGTGAATGCGGGGGAAACTATCAGTGATAGCTTGCTTGTAGCTATGGCTTTTAAGGGACTACCATCAAGTTATTCTGCTTTTGCTACTGTTGTGACGCAAAAAGATAAGGATATGGTTTTCTCAGAATTTAAAGCTGCGTTAAAAAGTTATGACGAAACGGAAAAGCAGAGGGGTGAAGTCAGCAACACGGAACGTGTTATGAAGAATGAAGAAAATAAAGTGTACGAAATTAAGTGCTTTACTTGCGGCAAATTGGGACACAAATCTTACCAATGCAAATCATCTGGTGGTGCATATAAAGGTGGTAAGGCCAAGCAATTTAATAATAGGAATAAATGGTGTTCAAATTGTAGAGTAAACAGTCATAATACTCAGGAATGTAGGAAAATGAACTCTGTTAAAGTAATTAATGATAATAAAAATGACACCAATTTTGTAATGAAAAATGCTGTTATTGACTCTGTTAATAATTTGAAAATAGGTAGAAAGTCACTATTAGTAGATTGCGGAGCAACACGCCATATTATCACAGATAAGGAAAAATTTGTAGATTTAGATGAAAATTTTGATTCCTCTCGTCATTATATTGAGTTAGGTGATAGCAGTAGGAAAAATAACATTGTTAAAGGGAAGGGTGTTGCTAAAGTTACTTTGAATGATAATGAAGGAAAGCCTCATGAGGTACTCTTAAAAAATGCACTGTTCATTCCTTCTTATAAACAAGACATATTTTCAGTAAAGTCAGCTACTGAAACAGCTGGTGTTAGTGTGCATTTTGGATCTGATCATTCAGAGTTAACTACCAAAAATGGAACAACATTTAATATTTCATGTGAAGATAGGTTATATTATATTAATAATATTAGACATAATGAAATTAAATCTCGTTCTCTTTTTGAATGGCATAAGACCATGGGCCACTGTAATGTTGAAGACACTCTAAAACTTGAGAATGCTGTAAATGGTATGTCATTTCTGGACAAGAATAAATTTAATTGTGATACATGTATCAAGGGCAAAATGACCCAATACTTTAATCGTAAGCCTGATGCCAAAGCTACTAAAATTCTTGATTTAGTTCATTGTGACTTAACTGGATCAATTGATCCAATAGGAAAAGGTGGTTTCAGGTATGGCATATCATTTGTAGATGATTTCTCAGGTGTCATCCACTTATATTTAATTAAAAATAAGTCAGATGCTACTTTAGCTTTAGAGAAATTTTTGTGTGATATTACACCTTTTGGTAAAGTTAAATGTTTAAGAAGTGACAATGGGACTGAATTCACTTGTGACATGTTTGAAACTGTTTTGAGGGAGAATCACATTAAGCATGAGTTCTCAAGTCCACATTCTCCTCATCAAAATGGGACAGTAGAAAGAAGTTGGCGTTCAGTATTTGAGATGGCTAGATGCCTATTAATTGAATCAGACTCCCCAAAATCGCTTTGGCCATATGCTGCCAAACATGCAGCATACATTCGTAACCGATGTTATAATGATAGGCTCAAGATGACTCCATATGAGGCATTCACATCGAAGAAACCTAATATAAGCGGTATGCATGAGTTTGGAATTAAGTGCTATGCATATGATCAGAACACTAAAAAGTTAGATGCTAGATGCAAGGAGGGCATTTACCTAGGATTTGATACACGTAGTCCTGCTTATCAGGTGTATTTTCCGCAGGAGAAGAATGTTAAGAAAATCAGATGTGTTAAATTTCCAGATCCTAAATATGAAACTACCATTGAAGAGAATCATGAAGATAATGAAATGTGGGAAAATACCCCTAATGTTGATCATGGTAATGTATCACAAACTCCTGATGCTATTGATAGAGATGAGACCGAACAAAAACGATATCCTCAACGAGAACGAAAAAGTCCTAAGTACCTTGAAGACTACGTTAACTACTCAGTTGATTATTGTTATAGGCTTTCAGATATACCTAATAGCTATGAAACCGCTATTACCTCCAGCGAGTCCGAAAACTGGAAGGAAGCGATGAAAGAAGAAATTGAGGCTCTATATGAAAATGACACATATGAATATGAAACTTTACCCAAGGGCAAAAAGGCTATAGGTAGTAGGTGGGTCTATTCAGTAAAATTAGGTCCGAATGATCAAGAAAAGCATAAAGCGCGACTTGTTGCTCAGGGTTACGCTCAAAAGGAGGGGATAGATTACAACGAAACTTTCTCTCCTACCGCAAAAATGACTACAATTAAAGTTTTACTTCAGTTAGCTGCGTGCAACAAGTATTCATTACATCAAATGGATGTGAAGTCTGCTTATTTAAATGCTGATATTAATGAGGAAATATATATTCAGCAACCTAAAGGCTTTGAAAGAAAAGATGAAAACGGTGAGAAGCTGTATTGGAGGCTTAAAAAGTCGTTGTATGGTCTAAAACAGAGTGGGAGAAATTGGAATGCAGTGTTTCATGAGTTTCTTACCTCACAGAAGTTCAAACAGTCACAATCTGATTATTGTATGTACACAAAACATGATGGTAAATCAATTATAATAATTGTTATTTGGGTAGATGATATTATCATTGCTTCTGATTGTGACAACATGATTTCTTCTATTAAAAATGCTCTAAACTTAAACTTTAAGATGAAGGATCTAGGAATTCTCTCACATTTTCTGGGTATTGATTTTGATCTGTCAGATAATTGTATTACTATGAACCAAACTAGGGCTATTGAAAAGATGCTGAAACGTTTCAATATGTTTGATTGTAAGGAGAAACTAATTCCATGTGATGCTAGTGCTAGTAATATGAGCTATTGTAATTCCCAAGAAATGGAAAACCCCAAACTTTTCAAAGAAATAGTGGGTAGTCTAATTTATATTATGATGTGCTCTAGACCTGATGTTTCTTATGCCGTAACAAAACTTTCGCAGTATATGCATAATCCAACCAAAGCTCATCATAACCTTGCAAAACATGTCTTACGTTATTTGAAAGGTACAATGCACTATTCTTTGAAATTCAGATCAGGTGATAAAATTAGTTTGTTTGGCTATTCAGATTCCGATTGGGCATCTTCTGATGATAGAGTTAGCATTTCAGGGTTTGCATTTAAATTATGTGAGGAAGGTCCGCTAATATCTTGGAGAAGTAAAAAGCAAAACACAGTTGCTTTATCTTCATGTGAAGCGGAATATGTTGCTCTAACGATGGCTGTACAGGAACTCAAATATTTAGTTCAATTATTGGATGACTTGCATGTTTCTTATGAAAAACCTATTGATCTTTATGCAGATAACCAAGGAGCTATTGCTCTTGCTAAAAATCCTGTTCACCATCAGAGGAGCAAACATATTGACATAAAGTACCACTTCATAAGATCAGAAATTAATAATGGTTCTATCAATATTAAGTACATTTCAACTGATGAAAATATTGCTGATATTTTCACAAAACCTGTAACTAAAAATAAAATGAATCAATTCAAGACCATTATTGGTTTCTAATAAAATGTTTAAATATAAGTTTATAGGGGGGTGTTGAGTTAAACTTATATATTTGATTGTCTATTATAAAGGAATGTGTATTTAACTCAGCTATGAACATGTATTGAAATAAGAACATGTCTTTGAACATGTATTAACAACAATACGTAAACCAGTGCGCACACTTGATATCATTTGCACACTGGTACTTATTTATGGAAATTAATTTATGTTATAGCGCCATCTAGTGGCCAAGTTTATTTTATGTATGATTTGTTTAATGAGATGTGCCAATACTATTTTCAATGCTTTATGTTAACTCTCTTTTGTTTCACCGCACAATTTAGTTCTCGCCGTGCATCCTTATAAGATGGTTCTGTACTTCAGTCTATAATAAAAGCTTGTGTTTGTGCGCAATTGTCTTCTCAATATCCTCCTCGAATATAATCTATTACGCAATGACCACTTCTGGTTCACTGTCTACAACTCGTCATATTGAACTGCATCGTAATAACGATGTAAATAATCAAAAGAGAAATAATAACGATAATTGCTTCACAATTTTAATGAATGTCCGAGATCTGTATATGAAATACTATTAAATTATAGTTCTCGGACACGAGTGTCCGGAAACATTTTATATAAATATATATCCGGACACTTTCATTTATTTCTTATAAAGTATTTTTCTTTATTGCAGGCATGCCTAAAAAATCAAATGCAAAGCAGTACACTCAAAAATGTCTATTGACAGTCATTGCCGAAATAAAAGATGGGAAGTCTTATCGTGAGGCTTATGATAAGTACAATATTCAAAGGTCTACTCTCAGTGACAAAATTAATGAGAAAACGTCCCTCTCAGCACTCAAACCTGGGCCATCGACGTACCTCTCAGATGAACAAGAGTCCCGATTGCTAAAGTGGATGACTAGTATGGCTGATATTGGAAATGGTATTGTGAGAAACAGAATTCCGTTGATTGTTAAAGAGATATTAGATGAGGCCAAAAAAAATGGTTATGTAATCCCTCCTCAAAAAAAATTCATCGACAATAAACCTAGTTTGTGTTGGGTTTATGGATTTATATAAAGACACCCTACGTTTTCTGCACGAACTCCAGAAAATTTAGGATCCCAGAGGGCAATGTTATCGGAAGATTGTATTCGTGAATGGTTCAAGAATTTAGAGAAATTTCTTGAAGAGGATCATAACCTAAAAGCTGATGAATTTTTCACTGTAAATAATGCCAATCGAGTCTTCAATTTAGATGAAAGTGGATTTCCCTTGCTAGGCACAAACGGGAAGATGAAAGTTATTACTGAAAAAGGAAGAAAAAATGTGTTTAGAATAACACCTGAGACAAAAGAGCAAATCACAGTTCTCTCTTGTGTGTCAGGAGCTTGTACCTTCTCTAATCCATTTGTTATCTTCCCGGGAAAAAGGCAACCAAGTTATAATTTCAGTGGTGTTGATGAGTCGGATTTTGATGTTGGCTATAGCCCGAATGGATGGATGACAGCGACTAACTTCTTCACATGGATTTCAAGGCTATTTTATCCATCTATTCGGAATGATGTTACTTTTCCAATTGTGGTGTTTATGGATGGTCATAGCACCCACATCAATTTGACTGTATCTGAAATTTGTCGTGACCACAGAATAATCTTGTACTGTTTTCCAACACATAGTAGCCATATTCTTCAACCATTAGATGTCGCTGTTTTCGGCCCCCTAAAAAAGTGCTGGAACAAGAGCATTGATGAATTCAAGGAACTGCATCGCGTTCCAATGACAAAAAATCATTTTTTTCCTGTGTTCGACAAAGCCTGGAAATCTTCAACTATGAAAAGCAATGCTGTTGCAGGTTTTAAGAACACTGGCTTGCTTCCATTCAATCCTAATAGTGTGGGTTACAGAAAATTAATTGACAAAGAAAGTGTTAGCAAATGGAACCGGGAAAATAATAAAGAATACTTGCATCAGAAAGAGAAACTTGGAATTGGACGATGTTTGATAAAGATTGAAAATATTATTTCACAAGTGGAGAAAGAGCTGTTTGAGAAGCGTGACGAAGAGGGTTATGATTTAGTAGATGAAACAAGTTTCGGAAAAATTTGGCGGATATACAAATCCGTAAAAGACTTATTCAACAGTAGTGAAGTTAGCAGAGAGGTAGAAAATTCCCTGACTGAAACTGTCCAATACCAGAATAGAAGTTTGGTTGAAGAGGAACGTACAAATATTGATTTATTGAATGATTCCGATTCATCTTCTGCAACTAATCATGGGCATGAAGATGCATGCGACTCCATACTAACCGAAAATGATTCACCAAATGTAAATGTCCCGAAAGTGTGTGATGCTTCAATTAAAAGAGTTGTTATGTCTAGATCTTATGAAATGTCATCAGGTCCTCCGGTTATTTCCGTACCAGTTTCTTCTGTTTTTGAAGTATCCCAATGTTTAAATGATTTACCGTTGAACATACCTTGCTCTTCTTTGACTGTAGGTGATAAATCTTCTACACAACTATTAGATAATCGATCATCTGATTCATCTAGAATTAAAAATCTATTTGTTTCGCCAGTGACTGCCATATCCTCTATTTCCCTATCAACTGCTACATCGACTGCTATCACATTGACTGTTTCTTATTATTCTGCCAAGTCCAATGTTTTCACACATTTCGCCAGATCATCCCGTTCTTTAATATCTGAAAAAATCATCTGTATTGTCAGTTGCTGAACCAAGTAAGCAAAAATTTGGACCTTCATTTGCTACTCCAGTTGCTGGATTCGTACAAACAAAACCAAGAAGTAAATCTTTTGGTTTTACTGGTAAGAATTGGACTTCTAAACCATTCGTTTCTCCTGTAATTAAACCTTCTGCAACTTTGTCTTCACAATTATCGTCCAATAATGTTGATTTCAATGATTTGTCCCCTTTTAAAGATTACTTAAAACTGTCCGAGAATTCAACTCTTAGAAAAAAATCTATTTCATTCAAAGCTAAAGTGCCAGCTGCTATTTCTGGGAAGGAGTATTATACCTTAATGAAAGTCAAACAAGAAAAGAAGGAGCAAGAAACGAAAGACAAACAGAAACGGAAAGTAGAAAGGGAGAAAAAGAAACAAGAGAAAGTGGAAAAAGCTAGCAGAAAACGAAAAATGAAATCTTCTTGTTTATCAGTAGATAACCTAAACCTTGCTTCAACTGATGAGGAGATAGACATGGAGTCTTACGAAAACACATGCCAAGGATGTTTAGGTGATGAGGACTGGCATGAAGGTAGGAAATGGATTGGATGCAATAAATGCGCTCGTTGGTTCCACAGAAGCTGTTTAACTGGCGATGTGGAAATATTGACAGAAGAGGAGATTCAAAACTTCAATTTAATATGTAAAATGTGTGATAAACAAACCAAACTGTCGCAGAAAAAGCGTAAAATTACTGATTAACCATTTAATGGTGATTTAGATTATGATTTAACCATAGATATGTTGTTATCCAGGATATTTAATGAAGTTATCTAGGTATAGATATGAATTTCATGAGTTTTCTAATAAAAAGAGATAGATAAGTTATGTATCATCAATATATTATTTTCGTTTCTAGATTTATTTTATTGTAATAAACCAATGAAACCAATACTGTTGTTTCAATTTAACTTTCAAAAATGTAATTAATTATAACGTTGGATATATACAGTAAATTAGGAGTCCTCTATAGTGAACCCCTGTATAGAGAACCGCATCTTGAATAGTAGAATCCTGTATAGTGATCATTTTAGTTTAATCTGCCACATATGACTATAAGTTTTTTATGAATCTCTATATAGTAAATTATATTTCATGAAAATGCTGCTCTACCAGTGCAACACCCCTATAATGAAGTCATGTGTAGTGAATCTTGATTTTTAGAGTTCTGAGAAATGAAAAAACCGTGTATAATCAATTTATTTCTATAAGAAAGGAAATATTTTGTATAATCTGCGATGAAAAGGGCAATTTTCTATTCGTCTCTCATATCCTCTATAGGTGAGTAAACTAGTTTAAGTTCACTATAGAGGAGTTCTACTGAATTCAAATTAAATACAGCAGTTCTATCTTTTCATTACCGTATATTATAGGTGGAATCATTGTCCGATTAATCAAAACAGATATTACACAAGTGTCCGGTTATCTGTATAGGTTATGTCTCCACTGTCCGGGATCCCTAAATAAATAGTTTATGTGTCCGAGAACTCAATAAAATGGGGTTTTTAGTCCATTAATTTTATTTACTAATTATGGAAAAATTAGTGATCGCATACATGTGCCTCTTTCATATTCAAATAATTTAACATTTTTATAGTCTCTATATACCTTCAAAAAATGTCTAAGCGTATTAACTTCAGAGAATAATACAAAACAGTGAGGCATGTATTTAGTGTCCGGGAACTGCACGATTACCCTATATGTAATGTAGAAATACCATGTAATTTAAATAAAATGTATTATCAGTATATGTGCTTCATTATATGCATTGCAGAAATAATATGTATTTTAAAATGTATTATCATTATATGTAATTTAGAAATAAGCTTTTTAAAATAAGAAAATGTAAAGAATGTCACAATTTAATATTACGGTATAGGATTAAGTTAACCATCTGTGAGAGAAACCAATAAAAAAACACTTGCTCTTTTAACCCTGCAATCATTTGCTGATTGATCAAATGGGCAGGGTTAAAAGAGTCTTTGTTATTTATTTTATAATATCTACAAGCATCATCATCTTACCTTGCAACATCAATCTTCGCTTCACTCATGCATCATCACTCTGAAATTGGGGGGAAATGCTTCTCGTTTGATGGCAAGGCACTTGAGAACAAATAAATAATAATTGTCAAAACCATCAATCTGTTAATTAACAGTTCGATGGTTTTGAATTACTACGCAGTATCATAATCACATCTACTGGATCATCTGCAAAGTAACTAAACTAATAAATGACTGTTTGCTTTTCTTCAAAAGTATGTGCGGTCATACACCTGCTATTCTAATCAGGTTTAACTATCTTCCCAATCATTTTAAACCTTTTTTTCAAATAAACGACAACCTTTTCTTTCTCAGGTACATATATACGAATGTTATCACACAGAATCGACTGCACCTGCTACTTATTTAACTTAACAATTTAAGTAGCCACGCGGTGGGTGTTTCACTTAGCCATTGTTCAAAGTAAACTTTTTTTTTCAGGTAGATATTTTTGCGGTTACCTAGGTAGCTACCTTTTTTCACGGCTTGAAACCATTTTTATCACCCAAGGGCACTATTAAACACCCTTTGCATGACCCTGTTATATATTCATAGCCTAAGGGGGGCATAATAAAACCCCGGGGGGGGGGGCATTTAGCCGTGTATGCACCCAAAGAACACTACTGCCGTCCAGTGGTGCAACCGTGCACGGCATCTTCGAATCGAAGCCAAAACGATGTTAGATAGCGGATTTTAGCTCTATTTTCGAATTCATTTTGAGAAAAGCCATGTATGCTTTTCAAGACATCAAGATGATGTCATTTCGATGCCGCATTGTTTACTGGGAAAGAGTGTACAATCTCTTTCTTCAGCGTCAGATTAATGTTTCGGACAATTGTTGCACACTGAGTATTGATTATTTTTAAATACACACAAAATGAATTTAATCCAATTTGCAGATCAATGACCCTAGACCTTAGCTCTACAAAATTAAGAAATAAACTGCCCCCCCCCCTCTCTCTCTCTCTCCCCCTCTGGAGCATGGAGAGCAGCATTAGTCTACATAATTTCCGAGTTTTAGTTTTTCGAACTTTAGGTATTTATGTTTTTTGGTGTTTTTAAGTAAATTGGCAATTATTTTAAAGTTCTTAGGAAATCAAGGCTTGTTTGGCTAATGGTGGGTAATTTTTTCTACTGCTAGTTTCTTTTAGTCAGATATATATTTATATTTTTAAATGAAAAGTTTTTTATAGATGAGCAGAGGAAGTACCTTTCAGCTGTTTTTAGGATGTTTTTATTTTTGTACTTTGAAGAATAAACTTTTTACTTTTCCTTTTTTAAATTGAAGGACAAATTTTTTTGATTGAATTCCAAGATAGTGTGTGGCTAGCTGAGGTACCAGGCAATGATGAGATTATAGTCAGCAATGAGCGTGAGTGATTACTGGTGCGCTTTTACACGTACAGTGCCAATGCAGACTCTCAACCAATGTTTAACAAAAAAAAAACTTATTTTATCTGAAAATACAGTATTTTCAGCTGAAATATTTTGTATCGTTAGGTACCTATATAATTAATGTTTATCTAACATGACAGTCTGTTATGACTGTTATCTAACACAATCCCGCCATATGAAGCATGTCTTGATTTTTGACTCATGAGCGGCCCAATTTCTATTTAGTGCAAATCTGAAAAATACTAAAATTAGCTGCCAACATTTTTCATAAATTTATCTAGTCCTCCAACATTTTTCCAGTTTTCCCTTCCAAAATTAATGGTAATATAGGAATTAATAGCTACCTAAATATCCTCCGACATTGCAGGAATTTTTTTATTAGATTTAGAGAAATTGAATAGGTATCTACTATCCATGTTTCAAAGTGTGGCAGGAAAGTCGCCAGTTTAGTGAGAAAATGGATCCAGGTCGCCACATTTAAGGTACTCTAAAGGAGAAATTTGACTTCCTAGTGAAGATTTTACACTTGAAAACATCCTTATGCTTCATGTCTGATGCATGTGTAACTCTTGAAACTATTTTGGGAGTAATTAACTTGTTATTTACATTTTTTTCAACTTATTTAACCCCTCATAAGTCGCCAATATACTGGCGACTTTGTCCACACTTTGAAACATGGTCTACTATCTCTCGATATAATTATATCATTGGAATTTACCACCAAATACAATCTGGCGACATTGCAGGAATTTTTTTATTAGTGAATTTGAATATCTCCCCCTACTCCCCAGATTGTATTTGGTGGCCAGTCTACAGAATATGGGACATTTTTAACATTTTCTGTGCGAACAATCCTTAATTTCCTCCTATGCTTCCAGTCTGCAGAACATGGGACATTTTTAACATTTTCTGTGCGAACAATCCTTAATTTTCTCCTATGTTTACATGTATTTTACTGAGAACAGAAGCCAAAATTAAGGATTTCTTGGAGAACAGTTTACCAGTTCCTGTAGTCTGGCTATGCTTACATGTATTTTACTGTCACTGAGAACAGAAGCCAAAATATCGGATTTCTTGGAGAACCAAGTAAAATAAATAGTATGTCTCATAAACTCACCATTTGTCTCTCCAGCTCTCTCCAAAATTCAACAAATTCTCTCCAAAATTATCAAATTATCATTAATTCTCTCCAAAATAACATTGTAGCATACCAGTTTGTATTTGGTGCACTGAACTCCTCTGACTTTTTCAAAAATCTGAGAAATAGCTGCCAACATTTTTCATCAATTCCAAGTAATAAAACATGTCCAAACTCGTCATTTTAATGGCGAGTTTGTGACAGTTATTTTGAGCCCTTCAATTGCAAATGGTGAGTTTTTTCTATTTTTCTCCTATGCTACAATGTTATTTTTGGAGAGAATTAATGATATTTTGATCATTTTGGAGAGAATTTGTTTAATTTTGGAGAGAGCTGGAGAGACAAATGGTGAGTTTATGAGACATACAATTTTACTTGGCATCAATTTGTCTAGTCCTCCAACATTTTTCCAGTTTCTCCTCCAGAAATTAATGGTAATATAGGAATTAATAGCTAAATATCCTCCGACATTGCAGGAATTTTTTTATTAGAGAAATTGAATATCTCCCGAGATATCATTGGATTTTACCACCAAATACAATCTGGGTAGCATAGGAGAAAAATAGATAAAACTTGCCATTTGCAAAAATGCAATTGAAGGGCTCAAAATAACTGTCACAAACTAGCCATTAAAATGGCGAGTTTGGACATGCTTTATTACTTGGTTGGAGAACACTTTACCAGTTCGGCAGTTCCTGCAGTCTGGTTTGGTGGTAAATTCCAATGATATCTCGGGAGATATTCATTTTCTCTAATAGAAAAATTCCTGCAAAGTCGGAGGATATTTAGCTATTAATTCCTATATTACCATTAATTTTTGGAGCAGAAACTGAGAGTCTGAGAAAATGTTGGAGGACTAGACAAATTGATGAAAAATGTTGGCAGCTATTTCTCAGATTTTTGAAAAAGTCAGAGGAGTTCCAGTCTGAAAAGTACAGCAGGATTTGTGGATTAATCCTGGCCCTGCGCCTCACGGCCCAAGTCCTATTTAATTCATATCTCCCCATGTTATTTGCTGCGCCCAAACCCCAATTTCTGTTAAAAATCCTGGGTCTGAGGAGACCTTCTTTTCAGACTGGGAGGAGTTCAGTGCATCAAATACAAACTGGTATCTCCCGACACCACTCTGGAAAATAGCTTAGGCCCACTCTGCAGAATGTGTCTCTTCTCCTGCAGCAATTTTAATGCGAGATACAGTTACACTCTCACTCTGACTCTCCTCAGTAGCAGATTCAAAATCTCCCGCAGCAAAATTAATGGTAACATAGGAATTAATTCAAAATTTCCCGCAGCTAAATTAATGGTATCATAGGAATTAATTCAAGATCTTCCGCAGAGATCTCAAATTTCTAAAATTCAATCAAAAACTCCCGCAGAGAGTCTTAGACCAAGTAATAAAGCATGTTGAAACTCGCCATTATGGCGAGTTTGTGACAGTTATTTTGAGCCCTTCAATTGCAAATGGCGAGTTTTATCTATTTTTCTCCTATGCTACAATTTTATTTTGGAGATAATTTATGAAAATTTGATCATTTTGGAGAGAATTTTTTGAATTTTGGAGAGAGCTGGAGAGGCAAATGGCGAGTTTATGAGACATACTATTTTACTTGGGTCTTAGAAAAATGTTCCATACTTCCATATTCTGCAGACTGGGCTTAGGGTAACAGATGAATTTTAGAGGCTAAATGCTGCGGATTATACAGTTCCCATTAATTTATTACTATATGTTAGGGTTTGGCAAACTCCAACAGAGTAATTAATCCATCAGAAAACTTCAAAACACCACTTGTTCCAGAGTGGTCCTGACATTATTGGCGACATATCATTGGAATTTACCACCAAATACAATCTGGTCGTGAGCGGCAGTGAAGAAGAACGGTGATTTTCATAATAACTCTTGTATAATGTCAAAACAGTGCTGAATCGAACGTTGTTTTCCTCAGGAAAACAGTTCTAATCAATTTTCAATAATTTTCCCAATTTATTGACCGAAAATTAATGGTAACATAGGAATAAATAGCTATTTACATGCACTGTATGGCACTGGTAGACAGGGCTCGGGTCCTTCACATGAGGTCTTAGCTGCTTTTTCCGGAAATCTGCGGTTTTGTTACCAATGGTACCAACGACCAATGTGAGCCTTAACCCACTGACGAGTGACGTCAACCAGCTGCCCCGAAGAGTTCAGGATGTTTACACATCGGTTTACTTTTTGGCTTCTGGTCCTCAATCTAACCACGGCTTTGATTGCCGCTTGGCTACCTGAGTATATGGTAACTCTCTCCACATCAGGTTTCCGGAGATGATGCTGGTCAGTCTCTCTGCTGCCAGAGTGATCGCCAATATCTCTGCCTCAGAAAATGGAGGAGTGATAACCTAGATATTCAACTAGGTCAGTATCATTCCTACCAGGGAAGTGGACTCCTGCATCTGTTCAACCAGATTCAAGCTTAGAGCCATCCGTAAAACAGGCAACAGTTGAATCTTCCATTGCGTGGTCGTGGACCACAGTACTCGTCTTAAATCTCACTTGTAGATTTAACCGAGGGCTGCACAGGTCTCCCGGAAAGGCTAGAACAGGTAGGTCCCTGGAGTTCTTGTCACAACAGTTCACATGGCTCTGGTGAGCCAAAGTGTCTTTGATGTAACCACCCCTCCACAAACTCGCCTTCTTCAACTGGTAAGCACCTGACACCGCTATCCATTTGAGAAAAAAAGTCAGAGGTGGCAGGCGGAGGAGCATCTCTAATGCGGCTGTGGGCGTTCCAGGATAGGCCGATGAACCGACAGAACAAATCTTCCGCTGCAGTGTAGACAGCTTCAGGTCGCATGTCCGAGTCTCCAGCCCCACATTCCAACCCGTAACAGCGTAGCTCATAATAGGTAAAATCATGGTGGTGAAAATCACCATCATGACCTTCAGAGAAAGCCCCCAGGTCTGTCCAACTGCTCGCCTACACAGTAGGAGGCATCTATTGGCTTTAGCTGACTTGTCAACTATATGGGGGATCCAGCTCAGTCCAGGGTCTCTCCGAGGTAAGTTACTCTGTCCACAAGCCGAATTTCTTGTCCCATAAGTCTTAGGGGGTGATACTTTCATTAGCGTTTTCATGTAAACATAGTAGCTAAAGTTTTATTGCTGCACAAGGATAGTCCAGATTCTCTGGCCCAGTTCTCAACAGTCATCAAACCTTCCTGAACTCGTTTACTAATAGTAAAGGAGTCTATTCTAGTTGATAGCAGGAGTACATCATCAGCGTAAGCCTGTGTATAAACTGCGGAAACATTAGTCAGTTTCCTGAGAAGTTCACTCATCACCAGATTGAATAAGAGTGGTGAGAGAACTCCTCCTTGTGGTGTACCCTTAGTCAAATGAACCGAGATACTGTAATCACTAAGAGTAGCTGTGACCCTTTGGCTCTCAAGCATCCATATGATCCAAGTGACCAAATGTATCTCTATTCCTGCATTGAATAAAGCGGACCTTATAGCCGCCAGAGAGATGTAGCTAAAGGCACCTTCAATATCTAAACACAGGGCAAGGGCTAGTTGTTTGTTGAACACTGATTTTACAAGCTTTTGAACAATGGCATGCAGGGTTGCATCAGTCGAGAGGCCCTGTTTGAAAGCAAACTGATTTAAGTGCATTTTTGGGTTGAGTCCACCAATGCACTAACTCAGGTGCCAGTAGACCAGTCTCTCAAAAACTTTCAAGAAGAAAGAGGTCAGAGTAATTGGCCTAACGGACTTAGCCTTCAGATACGAGGGTTTCCCTGGTTTCGGGATAATGACAGCCCCCGCGTTGCACCAGGTATCAGGAACATGACTCAGGCAGAGACTAGCTCGAAAAAGTCAAACCAGAATCTCACCCAAAGCATGACCCGCCCTTTGGAGCATAACAGGACTGACCGTATCCCCACCAGGTGATTTATAACTGTCAAAAGAACTGATAGATATAGCAATTCTCTCCTCCGTACTGAAGTGATGGAATTACCGGTTGCACCAGCTCAATTTTGGCAGGGTAAAGGATGAGTGATAGTCTATCCTTTTCACTACCGGGATAGTGCACGCACATCATGAACTCTAGGGTCTCGCTAGAGCTAGAAGTGTATGTACTGTCAGTTTTCTGTAAAACTTCCAGTTGTACCTTCCTTATCCCTTTGAGGAACTTACCCGATTCTGTTAGAATTGTGTATGTTTTCGTAACTGCTGCAGAAGTTCCACCACGAACTCCTTTTAGCTCTACGAATCATAGATTTATATGCACGCTTGAGTCTTCGGTAATTGTCCCAAGCACTCTTGAGCATCCATGTTGGATGCTCTGTTCTAAGCGGATTTGATCTGTCTCCTCGGCCGCCAGTTCCGTGGTCCACCAATAGTTGGTTTTCCTATGGGAATTTACAGCTCTTAGAGGGTAGGTCTCGTCCAGAGCGGAAGTGAGTGCCCAGGTTACTGCTAAAGCGGCATTGTCAAGTTCCTCAGGGGTACTGAGGTCACCTGGTACACACTCAACCAAATTATTTTGACTGACTCATTCATATTGTTTCCAATCAGTACGTTTAATATTCCTACTCACCTTAGTGACGCAGTTATACTCCACCAAATTGAAGCGGATGCATCTGTGGTCCAACAGGGATGGAGCACCGTCAACCCGCCAGTCCGATATCTCGTCCGCTATGCTCAGAGATGCCAGCGTTAGGTCCAGGACTTCCCTTCTGTTCTGTACAACAAAAATTGGTTCGTTCCCTCTGTTACATATTTCCAAATTTGTTGAGACTAGGTAATCCCATAGGGCTTCCCCTCTCTCGTTATCATTGGAGCTAGCGTCGACCAGGATCGCTTCCCGCAATTTGCGCAAACTTTGCTTTAACTCGGAAAATAAGTTAGGTATCTTAACAAAAATTGGCATGAGTATTCACCTCTGTATGATGCATAATCGTAGTAATTCTTAAGTTTCTATCTCTAGTACTTTCTCTTTTATGGGATGAAATATATGCGGGGGAGAATTCTGACTTTAAGGGGTCGTTTCCCGCAGTGCCTGGGATCGGTTCCCGCACTGCGGGAACCAACCCTTTTTGAACTGCCCCGCAGTGCGGGAACCGACTCTCATTCATTATCTACCACGTTGTGGGAATCAGCCATGAAGAGTAGCTAGTCCTCACTACACTACGATAATGACTGCTTTTGATAACGTTGCCAGGTTAAATGAAACAAGTTATGAAAATGCTTTATTTGAGATACAGAATTTCCTAAAATCCACGTCTGATTCTTCAGCACTACTACTAGTGCTGGAGCAAATTGGCTGCAACTGTTCATCTACTTTTTCCGTTTTCCTATTTTAACAATTCATTTTCTTTTCTTTCTCTATTTCATCACAAAATTCTTAATTCATCTATTGTCAGAACTTGAGCTTCAAGATTTATCCTACGTCGAACTTTTCGATGTTGCACTCTTTGTGTGAAGTGGTCTTTCAAAATCTGCTCGAAACTCCTATTGATAGATATTTCTTTCTTATAGAATGAGGTATTCAATTCAGTGAAAGTGTTCTCTTTGTGATAATTGATGTGGGCTCTACCAGATAGGTTTGGTTCTTCTATATCGCCTGGCTACTTTCGGGGACTTGCTTGAGGTGTGAGTTTCCTTTTCTCCTCGGGAGGTTAGTGGTGGTTCTCTTTCACTGCTTTTCCGATCGTGCATGTTGTGTCCCAGGATAAGGATTGGGAGCGTGCCAATAGCCATAAGGTTGACACCTGTAAATAAAGTTTGATTGTATAGAGCAATTCTGCATGAAACGCTATTAGCAATTTTATAGTGATTTTAACACTGAACTACATAATTTGTAACTATTACGTCAGGTCTCACCTTTAAAAATGATACGTGGGTGTAACTTATCTCCGGCCACTGCTATCACTGTTATTGCTCCTAGTTCTCTTCATTCGGTCACGGAAAGCCCATTCGTGAATTCCAATTTATTTTGCAGCTTTCCTTGATAGAGTCCACCTCCCACTTTACCAATCGCATCTCTTACTTTGCTTTCATCTAATTTATTTCTCTTTTTTTTTTTGAATTTTTTTTTTTTCGGCATGATCAAACAAGTTATGTAATGTATTTAATAGTTATGATAACCTGGAAGAAATATAATATATTACTCACGCTCTAAACATATAATATATACCTAATATGGATATTTTGATGTGCGGGAACCAACCCTGAAAAAGTGCGGGAAGCGACCCTAGCCCATATTTATCGATCGGGTCGATTCTCGCACTTACGTTTTCCTTTATAGTTTTAGAAATGGCTTGAGTTGACAAAATTCCTTTTAAAGCATGTTAACCAAGTACATACCCTATATGCATACCAATTTTTAGATAGGTATCATCTTTCGTTTACTTGTAATGTCAAAGTTTGCGCGATAGTTGAAAACATCAGTTGAAAATTTTTCAGGTACCTAAAATGTATGTTTTATTTGATCGCGAATAGAATTTTACTTATCAAGAGTATATCAAATGTAAATATATCAAAAGATTGCTAAGAAACCGCTCTTTTAAACTGTGTTTACAAATTTGAAAAATAATGTTTCTTTCGGAAGTTATATAGAGTGCGGGAACCGACACTGGATCATTCACTGCGGGAACCGATCCGGGTCGACGCTATTCCATATAATGTATTTGCATTAGCCTCACATCCTATAAGGACTGTGATGTTACTATACTCACGATGTTGGATGAGACTCCTAACCTGCATGGGAGGTGGGAGGTCATCCGAATCACCTGGGATGTACACAGAGGAGCACCATACAATGCCAATACTGCATTCCATAGCAACAGTGACCATATCATTGTTGGTGTAACCAGGAACAGACCATACATTCAAGGATGAAGACGCTCCTATGACAGCTCTGTTATGAAAGTTATCACCCGCAGGTGCTTGGAAGACCATGGACCACGAAGGGTTGATAGTGGCTAAGCCACCAAATGTGTATGGCTCCTGAATAAGAGCTATGAACGCTACATTGTGTTCCAGCTTCCTCTGCAATTCAACAGAGGCACTGTAACATCGGTACTATGCTACAATGTTATTTTTAACCCCTTTGCGCCGAATGGGCCTAATATGTCCCACTAATAACATTCATATTCTATTGGGATATATTGTCCCAATAGTCTGTGATGTACATTACTGGTGGGAAATATTGTCCCATCATAAGTTTGATATAAACACTTTATCAATAGATTAAAATAATTTACAAATACATAAATATTATTAAAAAAACTTTATTATTACTCATAATGAACTCAGAAAAAAATCGGAGCGAAAGGGTTAAGAGAATTTATGATAATTTGATCATTTTGGAGAGAAATTTAGTGATATTTTGAGAGAGCTGGAGAGACTAATGGAGAATTTATGAGCCATACTATTTTACTTAGCTCTGCGGAAGATCATGAATTAATTCCTATGTTACCATTAATTTAGCTGCGGGAGATTTTGAATTAATTCCTATGTTACCATTAATTTAGCTGCGGGAGATTCTGAATCTGCTGCTGAGAGTCAGAGACTGCTGGGTAATAAAGCATGTCAATGGCAAGTTTGTGTCAGTTATTTTGAGCCCTTCAATTGCAAGTGGCCCAAGTAAAATAGTATGTCCCATAAAGTTATAAACTCTAGATTTGTCTCTCCAGCTCTCTCTAAAATTCAGCAAATTTCTCTCCAAAGTGATCAGATTATCATAAATTCTCTCCAAAATAACATTGTAGTATAGTTGATCATTTTGGAGAGAGCTGGAGAGACAAATGGAGAGTTTATGAGACGTACTATTTTACTTGGTCAGAGAGTAACTCTCTCTTAAATTAAAATCTCTGCTGGAGAAGAGACATGTTATGCAGAGTGGGAATTAGGTATAATCTCCAGCAAAGATCTCCAATTTCTAAAATTCAATCTGAATCTGCTACTGAGAGTAACTGTCTCTCAAATTTAAATCTCTTCTGGAGAAGAAACTCATGCAGATTGTGTTTACATTTAATTATTGGAGAGTATTTTGAGATTTTTGGAGATAAATTTGAAAATCTTTGGAGACAAATCGCCTCAAAAATTAAATATATGGAGACTGATTGTGCACCAGTATATATTTGGTGCACAAAAATCCAATGACTTGTTCAAAAAGCTGAAAAAATCCACCAATATTTTCCTCATTTAGCCACTAAAAATTAATGGTAACATAGGAATAAATAGTTAAAAATCCACCAAGTTTGCTAGAATATTATTTACAAAGAGAAAAACCCTGAAATAGCTACAATCTGGATTGTGCATGCTTTGCAGACTGGAAACTTCACAACTTCATGCACATTTTGCAGACTGGGGTACCATAGGCAAACTATATTTCAAGTTTAATTTGCTTATTATCAGAGTTGATACTATTTAATTTTAATCATTATTACTTTTTTCAAGAGGTAAATAAAGCTAGTCAACTCCTCCTCATACCTTCCATGACCCTTGGGCACACTCTTGCATATTTGATAGAGCTAATTTAAATAAAAGTTATTTCTTCATTTCAGATCAGGAATTGTATTTTAAGAATTTTGTTTCACAATGTCTGACGTCCATGATATCTTGGAGTTAGAGCGGGCTCAGACGCCTGAAATATCAAAGGCTGCCATATTTGGCATTAAGAAAGATGGGGGAATGAAGAAGAAAGAGAAGGAGGGGATGAAGAGGCCTGAAGGGATGCACAGAGAGCTGTACGCTCTCCTCTACTCCACTGATGGGCACAAGGAACTGCCTCCACTTCTTCAAACTGACAGCCGTGAGTAAACTTCTTTCCACCAAATAATGATGAGCTTGTTTGTAGCTTTACAATACTAAAAAAATGTCATCATAATTTGGCACTCTATCTATCCACTAGCTAATATATTTGAAGAATATGATATTGATTGCTACTCTTCAATTATATAAACTTAAAACTAAAGATAAATTTAACCATATTTCCCTTGGATAAGTGCCCACTTATCCATGATGAAATTACTTATCTATAATCAAGTGTTATAATTCTCACTTGTTCTTCCAGTGCCACAACAAGGCTACAAGAGTAACAAAGCTAGGCTTGGCATGAGGAAGGTCAGACCATGGTCCTGGGTACAGTTTAGCAATCCTGCCAGAAAAGACGGTGCCATGCTGAGTCACTGGAGAAGAGTGGCTGACCAAAATAAGGAGTACCCCTTTGCTCAGTTCAATAAGGTGATCTCTTCACCAGTCTTTTATAAAATAAATGATTTAGCAAAGGGCATGACGCATGACTATTCAGCTATTTTAAGAGGAATGCAATATAAATTATTATTATAAGTTTGGGATATAGCTAGCTAATGAAATATTTTAACTTCTGATAATAAGCACATTCCGGATTTATTTTTCAACCTACTGATTAACTATTATTTACATGATTCTATTAGCTAGTCTAGCTACTTCAAACTCCTTTTTTTAATAACTTCAATGAACCACCTAGCTAGATTTCTGTATCTATTTTAGTCTAATGGTTTCATGTTCATCAATCCAGTCAAAAATCATTTCTTAGTATCATTTCTTTTCCCACAGCACATAGATGTATTGCAGTATAACGACATGGAGTACTCTGAACACTTATCGTCAGAGGCCTGGACCAGATCTGACACAGACAGTCTAATGAAGTTGTGTCAGGAGTTTGATCTAAGGTGGCCTGTCATACATGACAGGTGGCCCTCAAATGTAAAGAGCAACAAGTGGGGAGATCACACTTCCCGCACTATTGAAGATCTGAAAGAACGCTACTACCAGGTCACAAATGTGCTCAAAAAGGTAAATGTGTCATTTAGGCTATTCATTGAAATTTCATTGGTGAATTTTAATGTAAAATAATGAAAAACGGGGAAAGAATTGATGCAACTCTAAAATTGAGACCCTCTATTTTTTTAATCTTTTAAAATTGAACCAATTTCCTCATCTCATATAACTTTTCTCTCCTCTTTCCACAGTTGCGTAATCTATCCGGTGCGGAAGGTAAGCAAGTTCATTACGATGCAGAGTTGGAAAGAAAGAGAAAACTGCAACTATCTAAACTTTGGGACAGAACAAAGGAACAGGTAAAGTCAAAAACATTACTGAAAAAATATCAATGAAATATGTTTGTAGTTTCATCCCGGAGTGCATTTAGTAATCTTATCCTTAAACACAAATAGAACACATATGTGACAGCAAAAAAAATTTATTATACAAATGGATTAAAGATCTACTAATTTGTGTTTGGTTTTTTGTCAGTTGCTGTCATATTCTATGACTCAAGCTGCTACAGTTAATGTTTAAATTTCATTAAAATTTAACTCAAAAGCTATAGCTACATATTTGTTAATTAAACTTGATTAATTCCCAATACTCTAGGATAAAAGTTCTCTGTGTTGTAAGATTAAAATATATAGCTATGATCCATTTGAATGCCAAACGGGGCGAAATGGTCAAGAAACTCCTTGGATTCTACTCTTGTCTATTAATTTTATGCCAGAAATATGTAGTTAGTTAATAGATTGAAATTTGAGTTGTGCTAAAATTAACAAACCCATTTTTTAATATTGTGCTGTGTTCTTAATTAATAATTTATTTAAAATCATCTAACTTTAGTTATTTTATTTCATAATAATTCAGTAAAAAAATATCTTGTCTGCTGCCTGGTCTCCATTCTCAATCATAATAAAATAATGAATGTTTTAGAAAAAATTATAATATTGTAAGTCTAGTGCATCATCACAATTAATTCATGTAGCTACCTTTGCATTTATTTTCATCGTCATGTAGCTGCTAATTTACTTTGCTTATTGATAACTTTTAATATCTTACAATTTTTCTACTTTTATTGCCAATTGTTTACTAATATCACACTATCTATGAACTTTTCTTGTAAAGAATAGCTATGTCAAATCAAAGTTTTTGATTTCCTATTATTTTGCAAACTTGTCTTGGTTTCCCATTTTAAAATATGTACAAGCATTGTAACTAGTAGTTTCTTTTTCAAACGAGAAATTAATTACCTATTAAGAAATCATTGGTTACAGACCAACTTTTCTCCGACTCAATCTACTTTTTCCAAGTGTAAATGTGTTATTTTGTTGTAGCTATTAATGTTCTTCACTGTAAGAGTTCACCCCTAGTGACCATTATTATTATTTTCTAACTTTTGTTCTCTCCACTAAGGTGGAAGAGGAGCAAGAACTGGTGGCTGAACTGAGGAGAATAGAGGCGCGCAAGAAGGAGAGGGAGCGCAAGACTCAGGACCTGCAGAAGCTCATTGCCGGGGGTGAAGGTTCTCTGGACAGTCCGCACTCTGCTGCCAACAAGAAGAACAAGTACAAGAAGAAGATGCCTGGGGTTAACAAGATGAATAGGAGTGACAGTGCGGTGTGTACCTACAGTGACAAGTCTATTGAAATATATGTACAGATGGTTTTAACCATTTAGCTAGGTCATGACGGTTACTCCAGAAATAATGTTGAATATGATAACTTTTATAAAAATAATTTCCCCATCAACACTAATATATTAGTGTTAGTTAGTTAGTTTGTTTACTTTTCATTCAGCTGTTCATTTTGAGTAGACCTATTTAGATTTGGTAGAAGTAGTTCAGTATTCTTCAGACATGATATTAGCTAGTAAAACTCCACAGCTCTTCACTCGTATAATAACTAGCTGTTATTTAATTCTCGAATGATGCACTTAGTTAAATATTATGTAGTTAACCATGCTACAAGATTTTAGAATAAATTCACTAGCTAGCTACTTTATATTAAACATAAGTAGCTGAAGCTATTACTTTATTGCTAATTGGGTGCCTTTAAAATGGATTTCATGTAATTAGGGCGACATTGTAATACAAATTTTATTTTATTTTACTATTTCATTTTAATATACTGGAAAATTACAGCATTGGGGTCAAATCACATAGCACCTTTAACTATACTTAATATCCTCTTTTTACATTACAGTCTAGCAGCAGTCTATCAGGTTCCACACAAGCCATATCCGAAGGTGGCATCAAATTTGCGGAGTTGCGCAGCTCTGGTGTTTCCCTCCGCTCTCAAACTGTAAAAATACCTCCTTCTCTGGCAACTAAGAAGGTGAAGGCTCTAGAGCAGCTACTCACTGAACTGGATATTGGTGAGTAAATTGGGTAGTGGTGAGTGAAGTGGATATTGGTGAGTGAAGTGGATATTGGTGAGTGAATTGGGTAGTGGTGAGTGAAGTTGATATTGGTGAGTTAATTGGATATTGGTGAATGAATTTGATATTGGTGAATGAATTGGATATTGGTGAATGAATTGGATATTGGTGAATGAATTGGATATTGGTGAATGAATTGGATATTGGTGAATGAATTGGATATTGGTGAATGAATTGGATATTGGTGAATGAATTGGATATTGGTGAATGAATTGGGTAGTGGTTAATGAATTGGATATTAGTGAATGAACAGATATAACTTGAACACTAATTAACTAAATGCATTCCTTTAGGACTTTTAATCTTTATTAAATGTGTTTAGTAAAACAATAACAATGCAAGTAATTAATCTTTATGGTTATGTACTGACTCACACTAAACTAAAGTTCGAACCAAAACCTAAATGAATTCAATTCCTCTAATAAGAATTTCCCGTTTGTTGACTGTTTTTTATATGTTACATTTCGTTTCAGATCACAACCCCATGTGCGTTGAAGAGGTTTGTCCGATGTTCAATGAGCTTCGCAGTGATCTGGTGATAATGTATGAGCTGCGACAAATGCTCAACAACTATGTGTTTGAGATCCAGACACTCAAACACCATTACGAGTCTTTGCGTCCTAATCAGGTGAGGTTCAGAAAAACTAAAAATGTTATGGTAAAGTAGGAGCTATTGGACAATTCCACACTTTTGATTATTTAATAAAAAATGTATCATTATTTTATATTTCACTTTTTCTAAATTTGTTCTTACAAATGTGGAACTATCCAATAATTCTGAACTTTAGATTGTCAAAAAAGATAATTAAAAAAACTGACAATGTCAATTTGGGGAATTTTCTCCCATTTGGTGTTGAATTTGTGTAAAATTGTTATTCAAAATTATATGTCATTATTAAAACTATTATTCTGAGTAAAACTGATCTTGATGTAAATAACGGCGTGCTCTCTTTGCTTACTTATACATTATCGTTGTTTTCTTAGGAAAATTACTTGAAACTTGGTCATCATTTTCAAAATTAAGTCTCTGAATTATTTTAACTAATTCAATCCCTTTATAAAGTATTTTGTCTATTGTTCTTATTATCATATTACTTTTCCTAAATATTATCAGACTTTGAATCGGATCAAATAACTATTGTAAATTTCAACTAGCTTTAATACCTATCAGTGTGAATTAATTACCTGAATTCACATCTTTCCAGACTTTGGTCATACCCCCCTCCCTCCAAATTGCCACCAACTCCGATGAGTCTTCACCGATGAAGACCAGAGGTTTCTCCGAAGTCTTAGACTCTGTCACAAGTTCACCTTCTACTTTAAATGTGAGTTGGTATCGCTTAAGGGCAGTCAACTACAAGGTCTTACATTTTTTTGTTGTTTAGGCTCGTACATATAAGCTCCATTTAACTACAGACAGGTCCCACTTTTATCACAAAAATACGACTCAAATCTTATTACAAATGGTAGTAGTAAGACCAAAATATGACACGTTAACTATATATAAGTTTTAAGGTTGTCTTTCCATGTCCCCTGAACATTTGTGTTGAGTTTTCAAATTAATCTTCATATATTTAGATAGAAATGAAGATTACTTCCAAAATTTCAACAGAAATGGCCGTTATGTAGTTTGTTGTATCGGCTTACCTAACAGGGAAGGGCCGCCCGTTAGTATCCCCTTTACGAAGAATTTCCAATGAAATAAATGTCTGGCAATCAAATTCAAAATAATTAATGCAGTAGGCCCATACTATACTAGCAGTTTCACCGCCGCGTTTTTACTGCCCTGTTTACGCGTCTTCAATCAATCACGGTTGAATGAATGGAAAGCAAATTTGCATACTATACTAGAGTTTCTACCGTCTTTCATTCTTTTAACCGTGATTAATGGAAGAAGCGTAAACAGGGCAGTGAAACTGATAGCAAATATATTAGACTACAACAAGATACACCACTCTTGGCAATTTCTTTTTTAAAAAGCGCTATCTGGATTTGAAAGCGGGAACTGTAGAAGAAACGACATTTGGTTTGTTTAATTATATTTTAACTTTTATTTCATTCATTAATGAAGAATATTTTACTGGAAAATTGAGCTTTACATCGGTTGAGCTAAAATACAGCTAAATAAAATAGAAACGAAGAGATGATCAACACCAAATGTTGTTGTTTCTCTATATCCCACTTTCAAATCCAGGTTCCGCTTTTTAAAACGGTTTTGTCGAGTATCTTGTTGTAGTATAATGTCTTTGCTGCTAGTGTAGTATGGCTATGGGCCTTAAAAGTTTTAAAATTCAACCATAGCTTAGATCTCACTCATTATAGGTGAGTAATTAATAGATACTTAGATTCACGTAATTGTGCTACATTGAACAAACGGTAATTGTGTGTTTGGTGAAATAATTTTAGCCATGCGATACTTAGCTAACTAGTAATTTCGTCACCTATAACTTTTTGGTCTGAATACCATATATAGTTTTCAAATCTAAACTAAATTTAACCATTTTTTATCATTTGGTGACAATTAATCAAAGTTGAGGAGCAATAATCACATTTATATTGATGCAATAGCAGCTAGCTAATTGGTTTTAATTCTTTGAATTTGCACACAAACTTTCAAATGTCCACTCAGAGACAGTGAATAAATTAATTTGACTTTATTACTCATAATTATATTTCTAGAGCTTTCTAAAACTGTCATCAAATTTCACAAACTATCACAGATTTTTGGCAGTAGGGGGTAAGTCCAAGAAATGGGTTGGTTCCGCATTTTTGCGCACATAAGAAAAAATATATTAACTGTTATCGAACTTGTATTCTAATTTGTAACACGAATAATGATTTTTAATTTTTTAAGTAGCTATCGATTTTTATGAGTCTGAAAATATGAAATAATTCGATAACACAGAACTTATCATGGGACATGTTGAATAGCACTCTTAAGTATAAATTAATTATAATTTGAGTTTTAATCTTCTTATTTGCAGCTCTCTATTATGAATTCAAATGGGAAAGAACCACATGAAGATCAAAATAAATGTCAGAAGAAGAGATTAGTGTTTATCTCTCAAACAAAAGATCAAAATAATAAGCCGTTTAGAACGTGGTGAATATCGGAAAGTAATTGCCGATGAACTAAGCATCGGCATAACCACAGTTGGTGAAATATTTAGAAGCAGAGATAAATATAGAAAGCTGCTAAATGAAAGTTCTTCATGAGGAGAAAAACTAATAGAATGGTTGAAAAATCAAAACTAAAATTCTACTCCTTTTCGCAGTCTTTCATTGAAAAAAAGCCAATGAATAGTCGATAGTTTGAAATCAACAAACAGAGATTTTTTTAAAAGATGAAGAATAAATATTTGTTACTAATCGTGGATGTTACGGAATTTCAAGAAAAGAACTAATTTACAAAATGTAGACATTGCCAGGAAAGGCTTTTGACGCTGATAGGGTTCAGCAAACATATTAGCTAACTCCTAAATTAGCTGATTTAAATACAGATAATCAATAGCGTCCACAAGAGATATTTAATGCGGATGAGACAGGTTTGTTCTGAAAAAGAAGTCCAACCAGAACATTCAAAGAAAGCAGTGCAAAATCTGGTGTGGGACATAAAACTTCAAAAGACAGATTGACTGCATATTGGAGCCGATGCTAGTTTGTCGCTCCCAAAATCCCTGAGCTTTAAAAAACATAGTGAAAGCATCTCTGCTTGTTATATGGAATCAAATACTACAGCTTGGGTCACTTTATATTTGTTCAATGAATGGTGGTTATATGCTTTTAAAGAGTTTTATAATCAAAAATCTAAAATATAGCTAGCTATATTTTTAGTTTTACGTCTGACTTGCTAAAAGAAAAATAATGTACAACGTTTGTTTTGAATGTCAACTAGGCAGGTGTAATCAATCCAATATTAAATATTTGTGTAAAGGTATAAAATAGTAGATCGTTTATATAATTCTGAATATAATTTAAATTGTAAACCAAAGCCGAACATTCATTGTTTGTTTATAGAATTCAAATTGGAAATCAAAACAAAGAGTGTACAATCTTTTTCTTCAGCGTCATATTAGTGTTTCGTACGATTGTTGCGCACAGAGTATGAAAAACTTTAAAAGCATATAATTATATATATACTGAACCAAAATATATGCGGTTTGCAGATAAATGATCCTAGACTTTAGTTTAGTTCTTTAATGTGTAATAAACTCATTTATCTCGAAGCCTGGAGAGGTCCTCCAAGTAACAAAAATGCCAGATGGGAATCACACTTATCAACTCTAGTGTCTAACTTTATTTTATATTCATAACAGCTTTCACGGAGTAGCTTTTCTGCATCCATGAACATTGTCAGCGACAGTGGTAGCTAAGTGACTTTGTTCATGGAGCCACTTTCCTTTATGGCTGCTTCTTCCAGTCCCTTGTATTTAATTTCCTTTTGATGTCAGCGATATGGCCTTTTGGTTCCAAAGCAGACGTTAAACCCCTACTAAATTAATTAATTATGTTCATAACATTCTTTTTCTTCTCGTTTCAGCGCAAGAGAAAAGCAGCTCTCGAGCAAAGCAACATCTTAAAGAAAATAAAAGCGAGAACCTGATGATGGCAACCACATATATAGATCATCGTGTTGATATTCAGTTAACGGTTATTTTAATTAACCTGTAGTGTAAAATATTCCCAAGGAAGTCTCTGACTAGCGGTAGGTGTTTTCGTTCATGAAACCACTTTCTACACCATTTCTACAAGGTTCATAGACTATAACAGGTTTAACGAATGGGGAAAAAATTGCCATTGAGAAAACAACATTTTCTGTCTTCCTTCTTGAATATCTCTTAAACGGTAGATTAAACTCGGGCGTGAGTCAGAATAGATTTCTTTAGAATTTAACAATCTATCGAATGGTATAAAAAATATTTCAAAGAAATGGTTATTACCACTGTTAAAAGAACAAAAAGCTAACTGCTATTCACGTCGTTGTCCGTTGATTAATGGGCACTGGTCAACATTTTCATCCGCTTTAATTACTGTAGCTAAAAGCCTAAAATAAGAACAAACATAATATTGCAATAATAAAATAAAAAATAAACAATGTAAAATATCAATTATTTGTAACATAGGTTTCATAGGTTTTAATCTAAAGAATAGGTTTTCATATAAAGAATTTGTAGACTCAGCTCTTAGTAACATTTCGTACTATTTCTATTCGTTTAACCTGTTATAGTCTATGAACCTTGCATTTCTACAGTTCAAATTAAAATTAGTCAACTTCAAATTAAAGGAAGTGAATTTCGAATTAAAATTAGTCAACTTCAAATTAAAGGAAGTGAATTTCGAATTAAAATTAGTCAACTTCAAATTAGAATTAGTCAAGTTCAAATTAAAATATGTCAACTTTAAGTTAAAACAGTTCTATTCCAAATTAAAACGGGTCAACTTCAAATTAAAAAAGTTCAATTTCAAATTAAAATATTGTTTTTTTTCTGTTAAACTCTCAATTCTGAAATAAATAAAGTTAATTCACAAATAAGAAATTTTTTACATACATTGAATAATGGCCAAAGCAGTTTTATTTCATCATATATTTATTTACTCGTCCAATTCATAATAAGTTCATGTATAATGGATACAGTAGAACATTCATATTATTCTAAAGATTTATTAGATTGTTGAATTGATTTTTCCTTGAGTTCATCTTTCATAATTAAGATATTTTATAAAATAAGAAAGAAAATTTTAATTTGTACTTGAGTTATTTGTATTTGAAATTGATCTTTTTTAATTTGAACTACACTTTATTTATTTTGAACTTGACTAATTTTAATTCGAAGTTCACTAATTTTAATTCGAAATTCACTTCCTTTAATTTGAAGTTGACTTCTTTTAATTTGAGGCTAAAATAGTGTAATCTGACTGTTTTTCCAAAGTCCCGTGTATTCATTTTACTTTTTGATGTCAGCGATATGACCTTTTGCTCAGAACTACAATCTAATATAATCTCAGGTTAAACTACAAATATCCGCTTCCAAATTATTCAATCTATCTCTTTCCATATATAACAGGGTGGAAAACTCATAACTTGAAAACAGTTTTGAATTATAGCTATTCAAAATTAACAATTTAGTATTAATTAATACCCTGGATTATTTATTATTTGATAAACGTATACTAAAAAATATACATCGGGCAAGAGCATAAACTTGTATTATTTATTGTACATACAACATTTCTCTAAAATAGATCGTTTTCAATCGTAATGTTTTACTAAATCCTTACCATCAGGGGTGGACAACAGTGATACAGGCCTCGTGCCCATTTACTTTTTAGCGATTTACATAAGTTTCCCTTTTAGTATGAAAGAAAACGATATTTTTTGCGGTAACTGAATGCAGTCGACATGAATAAACAATTCAAATTCAGTCGTAGTGCTTGTGTGAATTGCTATCAGGAGAGAAAAAATTAAAGAAACCTAGAATTAGGAGTTAAAATAGTGAAACTGTTAAATGGTGATCTACTAGCTATAGGTGGAAGCAAATCATAATAAAGGGGATATAGAGACCAGGGTACATGAACAGGTCTTACTATGAAGTAAATATCAAGTATTTAGTGTAAATATATATTGGTTAAATAGTCATTCGTTACTCTGTAGTAAATCGTTAAAAATAGGGTTATGTCTTAGAATACAGTATGAGTAAAAAAAACTCACAAATTTAACAAGAACCTCTGCAATTTGGTGAACCTAATGAAGAATTTTGTCAGCTATATATAGCTGACAAAATTCTTCATTAGGTTAGGTTGAATTTGAAGTTCACTAATTTTAATTCGAAATTCACTTCCTTTAATTTGAAGTTGACAAATTTTATTTTGAACTTGACTTCTTTTAATTTGAGGCTAAAATTTGTAGACCAGAATCGTTTTCTCTAAAAGTGAAGCGGTGACTTTAATATATCGATAGCTCTATTTGTTTATGATAACTTTAATGCCAAATTAATGGTGACGAACATACCAATTTTGAAGGGAAACACATTCAGAAACAGTATAAATTTTTTGGTTTCAATTAAAATAAATATTAAATTATCATTTTATGAAATTATAATAGTCGTCACTGTATCTAGTTTTCTGTAACTTTTCACATAAATTTTTTTTTAGCACAGACTCTACCATTAAATCTCAAACCAATTCAGCCTTATGTTTTATCCTAAAAACAGCATAAATAAATATAATACATCAGTAAAATTAGAGATTTATCTTTAAAACAGTATTATAATCATTACTCCTTGTAATATTTACACTAGGATAACTGTCAGGTGACAAAAATTGTGTTTTGTCTAGCACGAGGTTTTTTTCCAGTACAATTTCAAAAATTTCTTGGTCTAATAGGAGATTTGTCTACTAGGAGGCTGGTCTAAAGCGAGATTTTGCTGTAGAAACTTATTGACTTGAATATATAAGTTAACCATTGAAATCTTATAGTTAGAGTTACAATGAAGTTTCTCTATGATATTTTTTTCAATTGGATCTAATTAAATTTTGCAAGGATCTATTTCATTTGTATCAAATTGAACTGTAAAAGGTGGAAAAGTTTCAAACAAATTATACCAAGTTCATTGGCAATTGACATATAGAAAGTATTTAAAAAATAAGATAGGAATGAATATTAACATGACTCAACTATCTTCCATAATCGTAATAGTACATGGAATACATAAGATTTTTTCATATTCTGCTCAAACTTTTTCAACAGAAAATGACTGTTATTCACAATAAAAGAGAAGCTATATTATTTTTGATAGATTATTTGTGCTAAATGATTAAAGTTATTACATAAACTATAGAAAACAATTCCAGTTAATTGCAGACAATTATGGAGAAGAAAAGTAAGTCGATTGTGCATAAAAAAAGTTACATAATTATGGTATAGTTACGAAAATGGTAATATGTTGCTGAACTTTAAATATATTTCTTATAATACTATTTCTCTTTATTTCAATATTTGAAAGCAGAGGTTCTTAATTCCCTCATTGAACTGTTTATTCTATTCTTCTACATCTTGAGATTGCTTTTTGAACCTCCTGTGAAGAGAAACAACCTACAAATACAATATATTTAATCTTAAATTAGTTTTAGGTTCATAATCCTGAGCTTCATTCATCTTAATAAAATAACAAAATTAATATTCCAGTATACTTTTCAATCCATTGAAACTTAAATTCAGTGTGGGGAATCAAATATGATAATAATCTATTTTGTAAGTTATATCTTTTAATTTGGACAGATATCAGTAAAAGTTTTCTCATTGCTGATTACTCCTTTGTAATTATTTCTTGTGAGCTTTACAAATTATTTTTCTCGAATCACAAAATTTAGTTGGTTCATGGTCCATTCACCGAAAACACATTCGCCGAACGACACTTTCGCCGAAAAATATGATAATTTAAAATGGTAAACAAATTTATCTCCTATGTCCAGATGAAATTACATTAGATAAACTTACATATAACTATTCCTTTAATAAAATATGACAATATGGAGAAATGTATTTGAGTACAACAAGGAAGTTAATAGGTATAACAGATTTATTTCTAGGTTTTCGAGATATCCAAAAAAAAAAGAGACGGCTGGGAGAAATAAACCATTGATACATTTGCTTATAAGGTCCTGTTTTGGATCCCAGGACCATTCAATTAACCTCCCGATCTGAAAAAAGACCGTCAGAATAATACTTATATGAACTTCTATGACTGAACCATCCTAAATCTCCGAAAACTTTTTGATGGTATTTCTTATATGAACTTCTATGACTGAACCATGGATCAGTCATAAAAGTTCATATAAGAAATATAATAAGAAAATCTTCGGAGATTTAAGATAGTTCAATCATAGAAGTTCATATAAGAAATACCATCAGAAAATCTTCGAAGATTTAGGATGGTTCAGTCATAGAAGTTCATATAAGTAATATTATCAGAAAATCTTCGAAGATTTAAGATGGATCAGTCATAGAAGTTCATATAAGAAATACCATCAGAAAATTTTCGGAGATTTAGGATGGTTCAGTCATAGAAGTTCATATAAGTAATATTATCAGAAAATCTTCGGAGATTTAGGATGGTTCAGTCATTGAAGTTCATATAACAAATATCATCAGAAAATCTTCGCAGATTTAAGATGTTACAGCCATTCAATTTCATAGTAGGATTATTATCAGAAAATCTTCGTAAATTTAAGATGGTTCATTCATAGAAGTTCATATAAGGAACATTATCAGAAAATATTCGGAGATTTTGGTTGATATAATCTATTATACATCATGGTTGGGAAATATTACGGTGATTATAGATGTTTATAGGATGTTTTGCACAAGGATGATATTTATCGAAAATTATCTATAATCATGTAAGATCTAGCCCCCTATAATGTCTGTCCACCATAATCTTCTATGACCCCACCATAATATTCTCCCTGGGCAATTGTTGATATTTCAAATAATTTAAATTATTTAATCATTATTTTCGTTTTCATTATATAACTTAAATACATACTTTACATTAGTGATAACAATTTCTCTTGATTTTAATATTGTTCGGTATAATTTCTACATAAATTAAAATCACAGTCGGAATACCCAAACACTCACAGTAGTCGTAAAGTGAATGTTAACATGAACTAACCTGATCATTGATCAACTTATTACTGTTGTTTAAAAGGGTCAGTGAAATCGTTCATTGTCCTGAAATTAATTATACTTTACAAATGCACAATTTCTCGATTCGCACCTCTCCCTCTCTTCCATTGGTAAAAATCATTTTTTCTCAAACATTCATCCGAACCAGTTACATTTTTACTTCCTCCCTCAAAGAATAAAAACTTTCCTGAAGTTTCTCCTCTCTTTATTCTTCAAAATTTGAAACCTATTATTTCGTAAATATCTTGAAAACCAATATGTCCATCACTGGTGTTTCTCCAGATAGGTATATTACCCATTCCTTCAGAATAGGACAAACCACTGATTTGGCCAAAATGGGTGGACCATCTCACCTTATATAACTAGCTGGTAGATGGCACAGTGACGCCTATCAAAAAATATGTTAGATTGGACCATTTCTCTGTGAACACAAAATAAATTTTCAATTTTCTTTTTTGTGGTGTCGTCATTTCCTATGTGGGAAACGACTTCGGGTTTTTCTCGATAGCCCAATTTATATTCTTCGCATAATTTGTTCTTTATCATATCCATATTCATAGTTTTGTCTTATTTAATATCCAATGTATCATTCAGTAAATCGAAATTTAAATCATCTGTTCATCATTTAGTAAATTTAAATTTATACAATCTGTACACCATATGTGCTATAAGTAACTATTTATTTTATATAATTTTTTTTACCCAAGTTGGTTTTCATTAATCCTCCACACAAAAATGAAGGCTAGGAGAAGACCATTAAAATTGGTCATGATAGGTTAATAAAAAAAATTCTAAAAGCTTAATTGGTTTCACCCACTATTGAATTTTCAATGTGCCGCTTGATTACGCCAGAAAGATCAAAAATATAGGGTAAGTTCCTATAGTTCCACCACTTGGATCATTAAAGAATAAACTATACAGAGTTTAATAATTAATATTATATATTTGTATAAGATTGAAAATGTGGAATCGTCTGATAAATCGGAACCTACCTATTAAATGTTCTATGAACTGTGATAGTAAGCTTGGTAAATGCATTTGGTGATCGGGGTGAGTCATCAAAGGTTGGGAAGACATAGGTATAAATTATGAAATGGCATTTAAATAAACAAACTGAATCTTTTTTCTGTATTTTTTAATGAGAAGATTAAGTAAACCAAACAAATTTTACAACAAAGGTCTAGTAATTGAAGAGCTGACACCTGAATTCATTTGTGATCTTTGACGGCTTCCAATTAAACATGCTAGAATTTGATTCGTTTTGTAAATGGTTTAGAATATGAATATTTATTTTCCCTGGATATAAATAATTATATAGCAAATATATATAAATAAAGAACCATTTACGTAATAAGTAATCGTTCCATAGTTTAGAATTAGGTATACCTTTTTGTTTATTTTCATTTCATGCTACACAGAGAAAAAAGTTTACTCATATTTAATGGGTCAACAATTTATGCTTTGAATCAATTTATTACGTGAGTTGGTTTGACTATATTCATGTTTTCATGTGTGTCAAAACAACTATGACGTGTGTGTCACCAAACATAGTTAATTCAAATCATTTTATGGATTGAATCAACTTACTATGAGAGTTAGAGATACATTTTGGGAGTTTGAACATATGTTAAAACAACTATGATATAGTGTGTTGAAGTAACTCACAAAGATTGTCAATTCAATGTATCTGGTGTATTAATTAACTTACTATGAGAGTTGACGCTACTTTTTTGAGTTTAGGTGCGAGTTAAATCAACTATGACATAGTGTGTTATAGTAACCCACAAAGACTGTTAATCCAGTGAATTCTGCAGTGTATGAATTAACTTACTATGAGAGTTGGCGCTACATTTTTGTAAGTTTAGGTGTGAGTTAAAACAACTATGAC
>CANNZV010004618.1:0-38306 GCA_947561585.1 Caprella mutica
TGGAGACAGTGACAATGAAGATGGAGACAATGACAATGAAGATGGAGACAATGACAATGAAGATGGAGACAATGATAGTGAAGATGGAGACAGAGATATTGAAGATGGAGACAAGGATGATAAAGATGTAGCTACAAAGAGGAAAACTTAGCTAGTTTATTGAACAATTTTTTTTCATTCTAACTCTATTGTTACAGTTGGCAAATATATTTTTTATCATATATTTTTTTATTTCCGATAAAGATATTAATCACATTTTGCTCATTAGTTGTCAGCCTACTTTTCACCATCACTTCAAATTTAATTTATTATTTACTATCAATCATAATATCTCTCATTCATTCATCCAAGCAAATTCTCAGCAATCTTGAGAAGTTCTTACTACTTTCACTACAATTTCTTGACTCCTGCAATAGTATCTGACTCTGAATCTGATAAAAAAAACTTCCATGGTTGACATCTGCTGATATATTTAGTTTTTATTCATACATATTTTCATTACAATTAGACCGGCACATCGTTAAACAAACTACCTACTCTTACATATCAGTGCAAGTAAAAAAAAAATTATTTGACTATAAGGCCTAAATAGGCTAAGGCAGTCTAAAGAAGATAATAAATGTACTGGCATTGGTAAGATGAAAACATAAAATGTGTTTAAATTTGTAGATTATGTTTTGGAATACCTATACAAAGATTACAAACTGACATTAGGCTAAACAGATAATTAATTAATTTACCTAAATGTATCAGAACATCACCAGTAATTGGACATCTATATATTACTAATTGTACCGTAGTAGAATAAGTAGAATCCTAAAATTTCGTATCGCATATGATCAAATCCGATATCTACCTAAATGTATCAAAACAATACCAGTATACTGAATTCTGTTCAAAATATATTCATAAATTAATGCTAAAAATCGTACAAGATAAAATCCTTATTTTATCAAAATGTATCGAGCCTGACGTCAAATAGTCGCTTATAATATCAAACCTGAATAAACTTAATATGCCTTCTAGGATTGCTGAGCGGTTAGCGTCTCAAACTACAAGACACGAGGCTGAGAGTTCGAGTCCAGTCCCAGACACACCACTGCATTTCTTCCCATTTAATTTAATATAGCAATGTGTAACATTGATATGACCCAAAACGTACATTACGATTTCACTATATGTAATAAAGTAAAAGTTGGTATTAAAAATAGTTCGATATCAAATACCTGAAATTGCGGTCTCAGAATTATAAATGACCTCTCAACATAAATGACCGTTATGTGGTTTGCTGTATCCGCTAGTTTATTGTACTAAACACTTCATGATTGATTAAAGACCTGGCAGGTGGGTTCGGGGAGGGGGAGGGGCGGCCAATGTTTTAGCTTTATTTATTCCTGAGACTGAATATTCATAGACCGAAATTTCCGAAACCAAATTTTCCGCTCAAGTCTCATGTTAAATAAATGTCAAAATTACTAATGTTACGTATCATTTTACAACGGTTAATGATGTTAATCGATTTTAATAGATAAACTACAAATTTTTGTAATCATATTTTCAACTTTTCCTATTATTATTCTTTAATAACACCATTATAAACTGATACAGAGTTTTCCGAGACATAGAGGTAGGCAGCGCTACTTTGAAAAGTAGCGACGCTGCCGCTACATGCATAATAATGTAGCGACGCTGCCGCAATCTCTACACTTTCAGAAAAGCAGCGGCGCTGCCGCTTCCGCTACTTTCCAAAATATGATCAAATATGCTGTAAAATTGTATTTATTATTTTTACGGCCACGTACAGTGTAGAACTTAAATGTTGATCCCCTGAAAAAGATTACACGCAAGGATAGGGGCAAATACAAAATAGCTACGAGACATAACTGTCCTTGTTCAAGAGAGAACTAAAGACGAAACCATTGGAAACTAGTGATGCAGTTTTTAAGAGTGTCAGTGTGGAAAAACCACTCACTGTAGAATAAAGGAGTTAAAACTGATTACTAAACAGTACTCAACAAAGAAAAAATGCGTGAAAACTCTCGACGGCCCAGACTGATGGGCTGAAACATGTCTCACCATATCGCCAACGAATTTGACGTCAACATGGAAGTGGAGGTGTGGTAATTTGGGCTGGGACCATTGGAAATTAACTGTTCGAATCTTCCAGGATTCCAGAAGGTGTAAAAATAAATTCTGCTAAATATAGTATAATTGTGGATTTTTTCATTGGCTGAGAAGGAAGCATGCTGTGTTAAAAAAAGTTATTTTCATACATAAAAACGCTCCTTCTCACTCAAATAAGGGAACTGTGAGTTTCCTGAGGAGTAATAAGTTTGTCAATGACAAGTCTCTCTCTAGATTCAAACACAATTGAAGAACCTCAGTCCATCCTGAAGCAGAATGTGTTTGTGCGAAAACGTCAGTTCTCGTCGGAAGATGAGCTCTGGAAGGATTCTGAAGACTCTTGTAAAGCCCATATTACACTGTGGCACTCGTCATGGCGGTGTTGTCTCTCTCTACAGATATGGTGCTCAACATTCTCAAAATTGCTATTACACTAGACGAATCGATATGGCGGTGATCGTGCATTGAAATTTAGGGAAAAATGAAAAATTTACTATGAAATGAATCGTAGCACTAAAATTCGATGTCCTCACGAATATATATTTAGTTAATTATCTTTTTGATACTTGTGTGAAGCAATTCCATGCCTACATAGTATTATTTTTTTAATTCTATTGATTGTTTGGCAACACTGTACACTCTACACAGAAGTGTTAATTTTTTTTATACAAAACCTGGTTATTTCTTATTAAGATTCTGCAATATATCACGCAGTAGCCATTCAAAGTCTTAAATAACTTGCAAAATGAAATAAAAAATACATTTTCCACTACTTTAAATCTCTTTACCAGGTTCCAGTGACCATTTCATTACCTCTAAAACGGTGGCGGTGTTCTTTCTATCGTGCAGTGAAGCCCGTATTACACTGTGGCGCTCGCCATGGCGTTGTTGTCTCTCTCTACAGATATGGCGCTCGCCATTCTCAATAATTGCTATTACACTACACGAGTCGATATGGCAGTGATCGTCCAGCTGGTGGCAGTCATAGTACGTAGAATCAAGATACAGTAACATATATATTCCTGTACCCTGCGTTGAATAGGATTTTTTCCCATAATTTTAAAATTACTCTAAATCTGGGTAGTGATGCATTGAAATTTAGGGAAAATTTACTGTGTAGTGAATGATAACAATAAAATTCGAGGTCATCACGAATATATATTTAGTTAACTCTCTTCTTGATATTTGTGTGAAGCAATTCCATACGTATATATTAAAAAATAATTCTATTGGTTGTATGTCAACACTGGACACTCTATACACAGAAGCGTTAATTCATTTTTACAAAACCTGATTTGCCGATTCTACAATGTATCACTCAGTAGCCATACAAAATTCTAAATAAATTGTGAAATTTAAAAAAATACTTTTTCCACTACTTCAAATCTCTTTAGCAGGTTTCAGTGACCATTTCATTATCTCTAAAACGGTGGCGGTGTTCGTTCTATCGCGCAGTGAGCGATCACAATTTCATGGCACTTGCCATGGCATTCTTCGCTATTAGAGAGAAAAGTGACGGAGTTAGAGAGAAAAAAAAGAGGGAAATCAAACCGGATATTGACTTAAAATTAGCTGTTAAACTACGCATTAACTGTATTGCTAAAATCATCACAATATATATATATATATATATATATTATTAGGCTTCACTTGTTATATTATCATGTATAAATACTAAATACATTAGTATGATAATATAATAGGTTGAGTTATTATTTTTTTCCAAAATTTCTTAGAACAATATTCGACATCTATTTCATTACTAAAACTGGTAGCTATTATATTCAGGATAGTGTTACATCGCTAATCTAAAATGTCTGAGCGATGTAGATGTTTATTTATGGTTAGTTGGTTACCATTTTGAAACAATGAGTGAAATATATTCGCATCATCTAGAAAGAGTAATGAATTCTGTATAATGGGTTCAATAATCCATTAGAATAGTTAATAAATACTTTCAATTTAGATATGTATTTGATATAGCTTATGATGTCTATTTTATTGCTTATGCGCTCTCATTTAGATTGTTTTTTTTTTATTTAGTCAAGTGTTGAAACATGCAACAGCTATTCAGAAATGAATCTAAACAAGTTTTAGAAGCATTGTTTAATTCTTTTTTTTCCCAACGTCGAAAGTGGCACGGTTATGTTTTCTGGGATTGAGCTAAATATAATAAATTGTAAAAAATAATTAATGATAACTTATAAATACATACTATTATGAACAATTTATATGGAAATTAGAATGAGTAAATTAAATCACTCCAATTACAAAAGAATTTATTTTCTTATTTTAGTTCTAAATATTTAATATATATATATATATATATATCTCTAAAACTTTTTGATTCAAATGTTAATACTATCCAAAAGGCATGCATGTGCGAATTAGAAATGAAATATATGACTCGATTGTGAATGAATCATTTAACAATTGATTAATATTATATTTTTGAATTATTTCATATTTTGACCATTCCCAGCAAGCATGTCCGAATCGATTCGATATCGGGTTGTGTCTAATTCGTTGCGCTGGTAGCGCAGCTGGCAATAGATATGAAATACAGGTAGGCCTCGCTTTAACAAAAGTGGTACTTATTTCGAGTCATGTTTCGAAATAAGAACCGTTCGTAGACATAGAAAACGGAGACAATTTTTTGTGATTATTTCACGGTAACTAAAAAAACATCAAAATTATAATCTAGATGAGGTTATTAGAAGCTATTGGTTCAGAAATTCAACATGTCCCATTTTAAGGTAAGTTACATATCATCGAACTCGTGAAAATCTATATATAATAAGTTAATAATCATTATTTAACTTTTATTTCAATTGGTATCCGTGATACCAATTAGAATAGAAGTTAAAAAATAATTATATTTTTTTTCTGACGTGTCTGAAATTGTACTACCAACCAATAACTTGGAAGTTAGTACCCTTACTCTACTACCAAAAATATTTTATAGAGCATAAAATTGCTGTTTGTTAAATTATAGATGTCTAAGTATCTATTAATTACTCTATACTGAGTGAGAGTTAAGCTATGGATGGATTTTAAAACATTTAATAATTGCTCGACTTTAAACTTTTTCATCACAGTCACAAAAAATGAAAAACTGTATATTATTAATAATATGCTTGTATACGTAGTACTCTAATACCTCTAAAACAAATTTTCTTTCTTTAACTGATAGAAAATGAGGTATAAATCAAGTACCCAGTTGATTTTTTAGGCCGATTTATAGCCGATTTTTGGAAGAGTACTTAAACATGAATCGGCGTATTGACGATGAATTATCGATAAATTCGAAGAAGTGTCCGTTTTATCCAAGATTTTTCGTATAAAATAAGGCAGGATGATCGTCGATTCATCGAAGAAGCACATGCATAAGAGAGTGTAACCGTCCTTAAATCAACGATGATTCAATTTCGATTTGAAGACGTTTCATGGAAGATTCATACGAAAACAATTCACATAATCACCTCAATATTATTGGCGATTAAAGCAAGATTTTAAAGCAGATTCAAGCATGATTTATACATGGTGCCTTTCTGTAGTTTTCTAATGCATGAATATACAGGGTGGGGCGTAAGTTTGGAAGCAAATGAAAGTGCATATTATAATCCAACGAAAAATATATTTAATAATTTACAGTTATGTATTATTACATAAGGGTTTTAAGAATTCAAAAATCATAAATTTATTCAAAATGTCCCCCCTTGTTTTTAATAACAGCCTCAAATCTCCTCCGAACTCCTCCTACTGCGGCACGCAACTGTTCTTGTGAAATTTCCTTCCAAGATCTCTGGAGCGAACGCTTTAAATCATCCACACTGCGATGGAATTTACCACAGGCCTTTGATTCAAGAATGGACCATACCGAAAAGTCCATAGGGTTAACATCTGGGGAGCAGGGATGCCACATTTCTTTGGACCAAAACCGTGGAAGATGGTCATGGCACCAGTTTTGAGTGACATTTGCAGTATGTGAAGTCGCGCCGTCTTGCTGAAATGTCCATAGAGTGTCATTACCGAAGTGATCCTTAGCTGACTCCAACATTGGCGTCAAAATATTCTCAATATAACATTTAGCATTGATTTTGGCGCCTTGTTCCACAAAAATTAAAGGAGATCTCCAAGTTTCTGAAATGGCGGCCCAGACCATTACTGAAGCAGGTTTCATGGTTCTGTGGACAGTTTTTTGGTTGTATGGGATGTCTTTTGCACTTTTACCAATTATTCTGTCATTCCTCCGGTTGTGAGCCATTTCCACTGTGAAATTTTTTTCGTCAGACTAAACAATTTCACCAGCCGTGCCAGACTTCAATTCTCTCAGAAGTGCTTTGCTTCTCTCCAATCTCTTTTTCTTTACAGCTTCTGACAGAGTCTGTCTCTTATGGAGGGTGAAAGAGGACATCTTTAGGTCTTCTTTGACAACTCTTCTCATTGTTCTGGGACTCACATTAGCTGTTTTGGCTAACAATAGTATTGACCTTTTCGGGTTCCTCCTGATCTTCTCTCGGGCACACTTTATCAGTTGTTTGGTGCGTTGTGAGCGTGGTCTACCACTTCTTGGACGATCAGTCAAGTCTCCTCTCTCATTAAAACGCTTCACACACTTCCAAACAATCGATCTCGCTATGGAAAGAGTCATTGAAATGACGGAATCTGACTTCCCGGCACGGTGTAGAGCAATAATGGCTTCTCTTTTGTCTGACATTTTTGAATTAACTAAATTTTTGTAAAAAATAACACTGCCACGTCATAATGTAGTGTCTCTACTATAGTTTAAACCCTATCACCTACTTAGGAAATTATTTTTAAGAATTATATTAATGTTTGAAAAATTGCTTCCAAACTTACGCCCCACCCTGTATATATATATATATATATATATATTTATCGGGTTAAATAAAACCAAAATTATCCTTTGAAAGGTATTTGGCTTTATATCGATCATTTTAATGTTACATATTTTTATATACATATTAAATGGAAAGAAATGAAGTGGTGTATGAACTGTAGTATCATGGAGAATTGAAGTCAGCGACATATCCTCTGAGCCATCTTGGACATGGTAGAAGTAGAATTTGGTTGATATTCATTCATTATGATAACCAGCGTGTTTTTAAAGTACTTATGAATAAATAAGAGTCTATCGTAACTCATCGATCTTCATCGAAGACGTGTCTGCTATAATTCAATCCTGTAATAATTAGGGGACGATGAGTCTTCCATAACTCGCCGAAGATACATCTACGAGCTGTCTGCTGTAATTCAGGGAAGATGAGTCTTCCATAACTCGCCGGAGATACATCAACGTCCTACTAGCTGCTTGTTGTAATTGAGGGAAGATGAGTCTTCCATGTAACTCGCCGAAGATACATCTAAAAGCTGCCTGCTGTAATTCGGGGAAGATGAGTCTTTTATAACTCACCGAAGATACAACTACAAGCTTCCTGCTGTAATTCAGGGAAGATGAGTCTTCCATAATTCGCCGAAGATACATCAACATCCTACGAGCTGCTTGCTGTAATTCAGAGAAGATGAGTCTTCCATAACTCGCCGAAGATACATCTACAAGCTGCCTGTTATAATTCGGGGAAGATGAGTCTTCCATAGCTCGCCGAAGATACATCTACAAGCTGCCTGCTATAATTCGGGGAAGATGAGTCTTCCATAACTCGCCGAAGATACATCTACAAGCTGCTTGCTGTAGTTCGGGGAAGATGAGTCTTCCATAACTCGCCGAAGATACATCTACGAGCTGCCTACTGTAATTCAGGGAAGATGAGTCTTTCATATCTCGCCGAAGATACATCTATGAGCTGCTTGCTGTAATTCAGGGAGGATGAGTCTTCTAAAACTCGCCGAAGATACATCTACGAGCTGCCTGCTGTAATTCAGGGAAGATGAGTCTTTCATATCTCGCCGAAGATACATCTACGAGCTGCTTGCTTTAATTCAGGGAGGAAGAGTCTTCTAAAACTCACAGAAGATACATCTACGAGCTGCCTGCTGTAATTTGTGGAAGTTGAGTCTTCCATAACTCGCCGAAGATTCATCGAAGAAATCTCCTCTTTAATTCGAGGAAGTAGAATCAACCATGATTCGTTGAAGATCATTCGATAATCCCCAACAGTCAATCGACGATGAGAATTTATTGGCAATTTATCGGTGTTTCGTCCACGTTTTATTCTCTCTACCATAAATGCTCTTAAATCAACGAAGACACTCTCTTAGATTTTATCTGGGTAGTGACAATTATAAATTTCTTGTTACTTTTATTCGTTTTAGTTACTGTTTGGTAACTAAACTGAGTCGTGATTTGGTAACTAATGCATGTACACTGAAATTAGATATCTAACTGAATGTATCTAATTTAATTGACTCTTTAGAAATATAATTTATTTTTACCGTCAGTATCCAAAAATCTTCACTCTAGTCCTCATCGTTTATTTTCTAATCAGAAATAGTTTAATACATGTTGAAACAACACCAGCAATTAGATATCTATTATATTATTGAATTCCGTTTAAGAATAGATACCTAAATTTTCGTATCATTTTTGATCAATTCAGATATCTACCTAAATGCATCTAATCAACACCAGTAATTAGATATCTATTATATATTATCAAGGAGCAAGGACATTATACTACAAGGTGGGTCAAAAAACACGAACCCAACTCAGAAATTCCTAACGTTATAATTTTTCTGAAATTACCATTGTGTTTGTTTACTTTTTTTTTACAAAATTAGTGAAAAATTCAAAACAATTCATACATTATCAATATTGATGCACAGTGATTATAGTAAGCGGTGTCATAAGTATGCTTGCACACAAACATAAAGTTACGAAGATTGTTTTTAATTACAGAAAAACACGATAATCCTTCATATTTATAACATATCATTAACAACTCATTATAAAATATATATTTTAACCATATTTATTTCTCACTATCTACCGACTTCCTCCACATGTCCTCCATTTCTTCTCGAATTATCTAATTCAATCCATATTTTCATTGCTGCCATAACAATCGCTGTGCGACATTTGCTAACTTATGTGTTCAACAATTGCATTATTGCACTAATCTATGCAAATGAGTGGCCCCCAAGATCACAGTACAGGACACCATGTGATTTTTTCTTATTTGGACATTGAAGAGTAAATAGTACTCAACTCCGCCTATGAACTTAGACGACTTGAATGAGAGAATCCCGAGTGAAGTGAATTTACTCTAACAAAATTCTGCATTAATTAAGAGTTATGGCAGCAATGAGAACAAGGATTGAATTATGTCAAGAAATGGAGGACATGTGTAGGAATAAAGGAAGGAATTGAGATTAAATATATATTTAATAATGGTTTGTTAATGATATATTGTGAAGCATTGTTGTGTTAGGCATTTTGTTCAAAAAAATCGTACCTAATTTTTCTGTTTGTGCGCTTAAGCATACTTTTGACACCGTTTACTATAATCAATATTGAAAGATGAATAGTTTTGAATTTTTCACCATTTAAAAAAAAAATGGACGAATGCAATGGTAATTTTAGAAAAACCATAAAGTTAGTAGTTTCTGAGCGTGACCGGACAATTGCCACCCCCGGACAATTGCCACCCGGACAAGTGCCACCTCCGGACAATTGCCACCCAAATATTTATTATCAGGCCTCTTAACTTTGAAAATGGTGATAAAATATGTATATCATTTTTTTTACGATTAATTATTAATTGTATACATTATAAGATAAAAAATTGCATTCCACATTTAACATTTTTTTATAATTAATTATTCCCATTGTTGATATAATAAATTATATGTTGTTTTATACGAATTATTTTCATCATTCAATTGATCATGTCCTTAGTAAATTAAAAATATCTTCCTTTATCAATGCTATCATTAATAAACAAATATCCATATACTAGGAGCCACTTTCCTTTCTGACTGCTTCTTCAAGTCCCTTGTATTTAATTTCCTTTTGATGTCAGTGATATAGTCAACCAAATGACAGAAGCAGACGATATTCCATTAATAGAATTAAATTATCTTGTCCGGAATAGGCCTTTATTTATAATTATTTGCTAAAGAAAAAACAATAGGTATTTATATTACTACCCAGTAATATAATTTACAAGTTAAGAATCCTGACAATATAATTAGGGTTGTGACAATATATTTTAAATTATAAATCCTGAAAATGTTATAGACGAAGGGAATTAAACAGTTTTGAATCGTTCTAAAGGAGTGGTATAAAGTATTCGATAACATAAGATTTAAAAAACACATTCAGAAACCGAATAATAATATTTTTTTTTATCTTATAATGTATATAATTAATAATTAATTGTACAACAATAATATACATATTTTATCACCATTTTTAAAGTTAAGAGGCCTGATATTAATGATTTGAGTGGCAATTGTCCGGGTGGCTATTGTCCGGGGGTGGCAATTATCCGCGGGAGGTAATTGTCCTAGCACCGTTTCTGAGATATATTAAATCAAAGTTGGGTTCCGTTTTTTTTGACCCACCCTGAACTATAAGATACACTACTCTAGCCAATTTCTGGTTTCAAAAGCCATTTGGTTTCAAAAGCGGGAACTAGAATTTAAATATAGTACGGATAATCGAGGTATGTTGTGTGCGTGACGTCATAACAGAAACACTTATGATGTCCACAAAAGACAGAGAAGACAGTTTTGTCAGTGGCTTCTGCAGCAACCATCCAACGAGAAGTTCCTTTGCCTCCATCAAAAAAGCACATCGAAAAAACCACGGAGTGTAGACAAATGAAAATCCTCGAAATATCAACGGAGTAAATGATAGGTATGATATTAAGGTAACGGATCCAATCGTTCATTAATTCATTTCTTTTTCGATGATGTCAACTAGTCATCGGTTAATGATATTTCACACCTCTAATTGTTCCAGGACATTATTTGGCTAAGACTGCACCATTCTGCAACTCGTTCTTCACTTAAACAAGCAACTAGGACACATTGTGCCAACATGGGCACCAGATGGTTAGATGGGCAAGAGATGGTAGAATGAAAAGTAGCCTAAAAATTACGTGGGGTTGTTGTGGTTTTCCATTCTGGTGGAATGTTACCTTATGAGAAGGTTGGTTCAATGTTGCAAATCCATCCCATTGAATTGTCATATTGGCCCAACCTGATTGATATATAGCGTATCAATATTATATGGCGGAAGCTTTATTAACATATTGGAAAGACCATTTCCTGAAATAGGGAGGATCCAATCAATCGCAATTTATAAAATGTCTTCAAATTAATATTAAATTATTATTCGTTCAGCAAAACTAGTTTTTTATTCTAAGTTTTAGTGACTAGACGAAGAAAGATGATCACAGGAACGATAAAGAGTTAAAGTTTTAGTTTCAAGGATTAAAATTCATAATTATAATATGATAATTTTAATATATAGCATAGGTAAATATATAGCTATAGGAATGTGTAAAATGATAACGAAGGGTGAGTGGCACCGAGTGATTTTATAGCGTAGTTGCCAGATGCTAGTTTCTATGAAGCTTGGCTATTTTTTTAATTAGCTACTGTTAACTAATTGTGACAAATTAAATACATTTTCAAAATATTTATATGATAAATTACTAATAGAGGATAATATGCAATCCTAAACTGAACAAGTGAACATATTTGTTTCCGGTATGAGCCTGCTTTGTATTTTCGTTTATACATACCATTGTGAAATTTAAAAATTCAGATAGTTTGTCAGTGCTTTTCGTTGGAGGAGGTATTAGTGTTTTTTTAATTCCCTGCATAAGGAAATTCTTCAAAACTGCACTCTGTGGCCTACTCTAAAGTTTAAAATGGTGAGTTAAAGTTTCTAAAATAAACTATTATAGTTATTTTAAAGTAATTTCTATAGTGTATTCTATATAGTTATTGCCTGCTTCTTAGGTGCAGTACTTAATAAATTAGGTACCGAGCTGAATAATATTCCCTTTAAGGGGTCTTTACACGAGCACTGGTCAGTGCCTATTAAACACTAACGCTTTTAGTGTTTTATCTTTATAATCTTTAGATTTTATTTTCCATAGGCATGGGTGCTCTTCAACTAGGCCAATGAAAGGGGTTGTTGATTGTCTGGCAATCGCTACTGACAGACAGTGGCACTGTGTGGTGAGCGTTCGCTCTCAGAGCGATAGCTTGGTCACCACCAAGTTTTGCCAAAAAGGGTGGGGCAAGTAGCAAAGTGGGCGTGGCATAAAGCAGTGTCACCACAAAGTGGCACTGAGCACTTACCGTGTAAAGGCCCCTTTAGCCTATGGCTAAATATATGTACCTAGGGTAATTTTCGAGTTATCGACTTATCTTACGGTGCGGTGCCACTTTTTCGATCTTGATAGAAAAAAAGTACTATACCTGAAAGTTAAATGATAACAATTTTTCAAACTTGATCGAAAACGACCGATAACTCGGAACTAACGTGAAATATTATTTTAAATTTCTTTTTAAATATAATAATTTAAATTTGAAATGCGATCCGATTGCTCAAAGTATACCTAACAAACATGTGAATGTCGATTCGATGCCGTTTGCTGTCAAATTCGTAGCGCTAACGGTGGGTAGGTATCGACTTAGCAACCATTTCGATTCATAGTAGATATCGGAATGTCTGTTTCTAAATGATATCTGAATTTACACTTCGGATACAAACACGAAAACCGATACATGGTTTTAACAGCATCATCTTGACGTCGGCATGTCTGTTTCCAAACGATATATGAATTTATACTTCGACCAGAAGTGCGAAAACAGTTACGTAGTTTTAAAAAAATCGTTTCAAATTTGGAAATTCATTTTCTTATCTTCCTGTTTTATAATACGTATAGAAATGTAGGAATTATTTCTATTCAATTGGATTGTACCTTTCTATATAACGTACGTAGTGTTCCCTTTAAACTACACCCAATAATTATTACACTTATAAGGGACTACGGTAGTTGTGAAGGTACGATCGGGCATTGGCACGCTAGTGAGATTGTACAATGGATTAACGTAAAGTAAGCGATATTTGAACATCGGTTGTTGAACAATTTTCCGATCCAGTACCGTGAAAATGAATGGATAACCAATCAAGTGATTTTTCGAAGGCCAGTGCATTTATAGTTATGAATCTATTCTAAACAGCTTACTGTAAATAAACTCCGAAGGGTTCCTGAAGCTGTCTTTGATGAATAGAAGAGAAGTGGGGTGGCGTCCCTTGGGACCCAAACTGTTGTAATTTAGATTGTGTATTGTCTATTCTATGTTTACCATGTTTATAGTATTTTTAATTCTCCATACAGTTTTAGAGGATAGCACTAGGGTTATGCTCTACAATTACGTACGAGGTCTTAGATTTTGTGTTAGGTAGGCTCGTAGACTTTATTTACTATCACTTCTTCATTTCCCTCTTCCATCCTTGAGTGCAGCCACCGGTGCTTGTGACCATTTTTGTCACATTCCTCGGTAAGTGACAGCACATTCACGGAGTAGCTTTTCAGCATCCATGAGATCGTGACTTTTTCCATGGAGCCCCTTCCTTTCTGACTGCTTCTTCCGGTCCCTTGTATTTCATTTCCTTTTGACGTCAGCGACATGGTCTTTGGTTCCGAAGCAGACGTTAAACCTCTACTAAACGTCAATAATTAAAAGTTGGTGGGCTATTTAACATGTTCCATTTTAGAGTAAATTCTGTGTTATCGGACGGTTCCACATTTTCGAATATGTAAGAAATAAATATAATAAATTATCATTATTCAATTTTTACTTAAATTGGTATCCATGATATCAGTACGTAAAATACAAGTTTAGAAATAAAAATTATTTCATAAATAATTTTTCTTCGTAAAATGCGGAACCCCATATCCGATAACTTGAACATTCACCTAGTGCCAAAAGCTGCAAATGAGACGATTAAAATTCAGTGATTCACATTATAGATAATTAAACTTAAAGTGGTAATCGAACTCAATAAATCTATATATAATAATCATTATTTAACTTTTATTTCAATTGATATCATACCTTCAGCTATTATCATACCCGACTGCTAAAAATATTTCACAGAGCTCCAAATTCCTGTTTATTCAATGAAACACAATTATATAAGTCAAAATATCAAACCAATTACTCAACTATTAATTTGATTGAAAAGATTCATACTCAACGGGAAATTCATAATATTAGAGGTTATTTAAACTGTGTGTTGAAGGTTTTTTCAGTTTTCTAATAGAAAACTGAAAAAACCTTCAACGCAGAGTTTAAATAAAAATTATTATCATCTGTCATCTGTATTGTAAGCGTGGCCTCAAAACAGTTTCTTTAATTTGAACTCATAGAGATCGAAATTTTTGAGGAGTTACAATTATATAAAAATTTGACCAACTCATTACTATTTGTAATAAGAATAAGTTGTGATTTTGGTTATAAAAGCGGTGCTTGCCTGTATTGTTCTATTCACTTTAAAATATCTTTAAGTATCTCCGGGTCATTTAATATCGAAATTTTTTTTTAATCGAATGCATCCACGGTGACAAAGTGACAGAGCTACAGGCACGACGACGGTTGGACCCACGAACGATTCCCAGACACGTCACTTCATTTCTTCCCATTTAATTTATATATAACATTATGTAACATAATCAAATTGGTATGCATCTAAACGTACAGTACGTTATATCAATGAAGTATTAGTTTTCTATTTTAATTTATTTATTTATTGTATGCAAGTGGATATCGTTTCGAAGCATATTAGATATATAATTAGGCGTCTGTTCGATGGAGAATCCCTAGGTATGTTGGATGTCGTAATTTATCTTTCTATTCAACGCTGTTATAACTGTATCGCTTCGATGCCAAATATACTTGATATGATGCGGTTTAGCGGTGCAAACGGATATCGGATTGATGTCTTCTTGATGTCACCATGTCTAATTTGTTACTGGTATTCGATGTCGGAAGAGAGGTTATAGAGAGTCGTTTAGACATCGAATAGATACATTCATGTTTGCTGGGTATAACCAGTATCTTGGTATATAGGCACCTCGCAGAGTCTCGAACGAGCATCACTTAGAAGGGGTCGTAGTTCCTACGTATCCACGGCATCAAAACATCATTCAGAATTTTCAAGTACTCCGCTGTGTTGATTTTAAGGCCCGCTTCGATGAAATGAGGAGGCATCACCTTACCATCACTTGCGACGGCTGCAAAAACCATCATAGAAGCGGGATTTTTGCTCTGCATCACAGGAGGAACTTCCGAACGATCGGAGGCAACTACCCGAATGTTCTGGCGATTTGCAACCTCATCAACAACGAACTTTTTCTCGTCAACAAAAATGCGGACATGTCCTCCTTTGTGTTTCAGATGGTTCAGAAGCTTTGGGCATCTTTCAGCTCTGAGGGCTCTGGAGCGGGTAATTAGGTGGTTACGGACTCTCCTTACGTATGACTTCATACCAAGGTCTTCCTTGACTGCCTTGCTGATGGTGCTACGACTCACGCTGCGCTTTTGTGCCAGTTTTGACATCGGCTAGCTTGGGTCTGTCTTCAACGTCCTTTTCAGCCCAGCAAAGAATGTTTTCGTTCTCTTTCGATCACTGCGGGGACTGTGTCGACTTCTCTGAATCTTACTCTCGGCATCAAAAGCAGCAACAACTCGATAAACAGTCGATTTCGCATAGCCAGTGCTCTTAATAATGTCTGAAACAGAGTTCCCGTCGCGTCTCATTTCACATATGGTCGTTCTTCACGCTAATTCCGCCATATTTTAGCGAAATATGCTAGATCTTATCATCTTAATCTGAAATATTATAGCAAAGGGCTTAAAGATTGTCTGTAAAAAAGATGTTTGTCATAGGTTAGAAATTACGGAAGATATGTGCTGTTAAAGTTAGTCCCAATTTAGCTGCACGACCCTGTATAGTAAATATCTAAAAATAAATAATTAATGTAACTGAAATAAATACAGCTACTGAACTCTGCAATTATTGCCATAAGTGATAATTAGGATTGATTACGTAATTAATATTTTATTTTCAGGGTAGAGGTCATTACCATCGCCATAAGAAAAGGTTTCAAATTTTGAGAGGTATAGACGAGGCAGTTACTGCAATAACGGAAGGAAAGATAAGCGCAACAGAGAATGTGAACAAACCCATTCATGTTAGTTGTAATATCATATCTAACTATTCTATACTATTTTATAATCACTCTTTATACTTATGATATAAAGCTAGATGTATTGTTTAATCACTTTAATGTTACTGTTGAATCACCTTTTTAATGGATAGGTTTTTTAAGTTCGTTCTACTCTTTTGTTGTAACGATCTACGAATAAATAAATGAAAAACTAGAAGATGATTTTTATTTTTCTTAATCATTATGATATTCATTTCATTAATAATTATGTTCTATTATTAATTTATTCAAGGCTTCAAAAGTAACTTATTGAACCCTGTGATTTATATATTGTGACCAGGTGGGTCCAATGTGGTAGTGCCATATTTAGCACATGGAAACCACACAGTACCAAAGTAATTTCAATATTGATTGTCAGTGCTTTTATGACCCTGGCCTCATCAACCTCGACATCATCTTGGGCCAAGATGGTTTCAACATTAGTAGCCCATGCTGTCACCATGTGGGCCCAGTTTGTAAATGACCACACAGTACCAATGTGGTAGTGTCATATGTCACATGGAAACCATCTAGTACCAAGTTGATTTCAATACAGCTTGCCAGTTCTTTTACGACCTTGGCCCCATCAACCTCGACAACATCTTTGGCCAAGATGGTTTCAACATTAGTAGCCCATGCTGTCACCATGTGGGCCCAGTTTGTAAATGACCACACAGTACCAATGTGGTAGTGTCATATGTCACATGGAAACCATCTAGAACCAAATTGATTTCAATACAGCTTGCCAGTTCTTTTACGACCTTGGCCCCATCAACCTCGACATCATCTTGGGCCAAGATGGTTTCAACACTAGTAGCCCATGCTGTCACCACGTTGGCCCATTTTGTAAATAACCACACAGTACCAATACGATTTGTCATCAGATTACGGGCTTGGATGGTACCTAGTGCCCACATTGGCCCCATTAACTGTGGTTGCTTGGGTTAATTTGGTGGATGCAGGACGGCGCTTTACCACATACCTAGCATATAGTTTCGAGGTCGATTAGCAGAAGAACGGAAAATCCCTGGCAAGCACACAGTCAAGATCTCAACCCTTTGGATTTTCAGAGTTAATATATGAAAAAAAAAAATCATTGAGTCTCTTTTACAATGTATTCAAAGTTTCGCTGAAAGATATAGCCAGAAGACCTCCAAGAAAATTTGCAAGAATGTTTTGAAGCGTGCTTCGTTCTGTCTTCAGGCTGGAGCGCGGAGGGGGGCATTTTCAATATATTTTGTAGGGCTCAGGTGATGTGCCTCATACGATGATGTGCACATATTTGTCAAGGAATCCATGAACGATTAGAACTATTCAATTAATAATTGCAAGGAAAATCATTACCTTTGCATCTTGACTATTATTTTTTTTTCTCCCATTTTGCAATTTAAAAACGAAGCTTCTAATTTGGAACACAATGTTCAAGCATTCTCAAAGCAATTAAAAATAATCAAATAACTGAAATTTCTTCAAATTTAATGATTAATCCAAAGATGTTTTATTATTCCATAGATTTATTTAAAAAATCAGACCTCAAAGGGAGGGGGGCTTCTGCCCCAGTTGCTCCCCCCCCCCCTTTAAATATATGCACCTGCCCAGCAAACATATAGTCGTATCAATTATATTTTTAAACGATACCACTCGATCTACACTTCCGATGTCGAAAAAAGAAACAAAATTGATTCCTCTCTATTTAAGCATTGTAAAAGAGATATAAACGAAAGCATTTTATTAATAGAATAGACACCAAGTGCAATATAAATTACATATCTAAATTAAAGATATTTGGAAACTGTTCCAATGGATTGTTAATACCATAATACCATAAAATAGTAACCAGAAAGAGACAACTCATCGTTCAGATACATTTTTAGATTTGCGATGCAACGCCCAACTAAATAAAAAAGCAATATAAACAAGAGTTTTAGTAATGAAACAGATAGCAAATACGTTGTAAAATATATACAATAATTTATCTATAATGAAGAGATATTTTTTTCAGAAGAAAGTTAAAATATCGAACTGTATATATTACCATCTTCTAATTATTACATACAATGCAATGCACGTTTGGAGACACATCTATTATTGGATTGTTACACAAGCAATGTGTAACACTATCCAATTGATATGCCCCAAAATGTACATTACACTAGTATGTGTAATGAAGTAAAAGCTAGTAATAAATATAGGTGTATACTATAAAGTTCTTCTGGAGATACATATTCAATATAGATATATATTTGACATCGTATCTTCTATCTATTTCATTACTAAAACTGTTTCATTTCTATCACTTCTATATTTTGTATGCGCCATTTAGAAAGAGTTCTGATACAGTTTGATGGTATCAATCATCATTTAAACAGTTTTCAAGCACTTTTAATGCAGATATGTATTTTAATAATATCGCATTTACTGTCTATTCCATTTCTAAAACGCTTTCATTCACATATATTTTTAAATTCTTTGAGTGTTGCATCGCTAATCTAAAAATGTATCTGAACGATACAGAGGGTCGATTTTTTTTCGACATCGAAAGTGTAGATCATGTGTATCGTTTAGAAATATAATTGACAAGACTATATATATATGTTTGCTGGGACTCGGCCATGCTGGATGCATATTAAATTGATTTAGGTTTTTCATTATAAGCGAATATGATTATGAGACACTCGAATATTTTATAGTGAATATGCAATGAAATTGACAACAGGTCTCGATAAAATATATTTCGATAAATTATTAATTTAATCTCACACGATTCGGTGAATTACATTTGAATGGAATTCAGTAATATAATATATATCTAATTACCGGTGTTGTTTCGATACATTTAGGTAGATATCTGAATTGATCATAAATGATTAAAAAATTAGGTATCTATTCTACAAAAACGGAATTCAATAATAGGTATAATGGATAGGTCTATATTATTACTGGAGTTGTTTCGATATGAATTAAACGATTTCTGATAAGAAAATAAACGATGCGGACAAGAGTGAAGACTTTTTGAAACTGACGGTAGAAATAAAACATATCTCTAAACAGTAAATTATTTTAAATGCATTCAGTTAGATATATAATTTAAGTGTATTTAAATCTATTATGGTATTACCAGCATGCGTTACCAGCTAGAGCAACGAATTAGACACAACCCGTTATCGAATCGATTTTGACATATTTGCATGCTGGATACAGTTCGATATTTTAACTTTCTTCTGGTGATATATTTTCAATCTAGATATTTATTTGACATCGTATTTGCTGTCTATTTCATTTCTAAAACTCTTTCGCGTATATTGCTTTTTTATTTATTTGAGTGTTGCATCGATAATCTAAAAATGTATCTGAACGATGAGTTGATTCTTATATTTCTGTTTACTATTTTAGAAATTAGGAATGATCGAAGTTTCTATGTTTCATTTAGAAAGAGTTCTGATATAGTATAATGGTATCAATAATTTCCGGCCATTGAACCAGTTTGAAAGTTTCCAAATATTATTAATTTAGATATGTAGGTATTTTATATCGTATTTGCTGTCTGTTCCATTACTAAATAATTTTCGTTTATGTTTTTTTCTATTTCGGTAGTTGATTGTTGCATCACTAATCTAAAAAAATAATGTATTTGAACGATACCGAGGAGGTAATTTTTTTTCGACATCGTACGTAAGTGTAGTGCACGTGGTATCGTTTAGAAATATAATTGACACGACTATATGTTTCAGAACTTGTTGGGAGAGGGTCGGTCAGAGTAAGTCCTTGGTCTGAAGTTGGTCAGAGTCATTGTATGTATTTAATTAAGTGTGACGTGATGATTTTAACGCTCATTGTGAAAAGGTGTTATTTAATTTTTTTTTTCGAAACTTTATATTTGCATAGTCTGTTGTTTCATGAATACTTCACTATTGAATTGAATATCAATTTTTAGCAAATATTTTCAATTAAAATTACTGCCCTTTCTAAGTAACTAATTGTTAGGTATATCGTATATGTATGTTATTTTAACTTATTTACAACTTTATGTTACAATCTTGGCAAACTCGAAGACGGTAGTATATTTGATATTGAAATGTTAAATATTGTGAATGAAGTTTCAACATTTTTACTCTAGCTAGGTATAGCTTTTTTTCATACTGCGACTTTCCGCAATGACTTAGAGATATTTCTGATTCACTATATATTCCAAGATATATTCCTATCTCGCGTTTGCAAAGGACACACGCAGCGTTATTTTAAGTCTTTCCACCTGACTTTTGAATCATTTAAGAATAAACGATATATTTATTATATATTTTATAGTTTTTTCTTATATGATTCAAAAATCTGTTGGAAAAAGTAGGAGGAGCTTAGCCAAAAGTCTGGTCTAAAAAAACCTGCGTGTGTACGGCCCCTTAGCGGACACTGAAACTCTGTTAGAAAGAATGTCCGTGCTTTCGATTATCAAAGCTTTTCCGAATTTATGTTGTTTTGTGGTCATCTCTACTAGTACTTCCATGGTTGAAGCTCCATCAGGCTCAATCGTATTTTTCATTTAAGTAGTTAGGCTAGTTTGTTTATATAGGTATAGATAATCATATATACATAGATAGGTATTCCATTAGAACATGTTACCTATAGATACAGATACCTATGTAGTATAATTATATTATTTAGCTACCTATATACCTAAAAAAATATGTATTTATTAACTTGTCTATTGTTATTCATGTTACAGTAACAGAGTATAGCCTCAGTTCGGTTCAGTACCTAGGCTACCTGTATCCCAGTCTGCAGAAAATGGGAGATATTTGGGATAGCCTATCCCAAATATCTCCCATATTCTGCAGACTGTCCTGGATAGGTATTCTCTCCAAGCAAATTTGAATGAATTCCTATTTTTACATTAATTTTGCTATTAACAAAGACTACAGTAGCCTAGTAGGTAACACTTTTGAATTAATCTCTATATAACTAATATAAGGCCTATATTTATATTAATTAATAAGAATAAGAGACCTGTACGAACACTTTACCAGTTTCTGTAGACGATACCTCTGATATTTTGCACACACTATAAGAAGGTTATAAAGCAGATCAGGAAAATGAAAGTTGTAAAAGCTGGAGGTCTAGATGGATCAAGCCAGAAATCTATAAATGGATTGAAGGCAGTGATACTTGTGTGAAAGTGTGAATGAAGTTCTCAGAAAAAGTATGATACCACTGGGATGGATAACGTCTAAATGTGTACTAATCCCATAGAAGAAAAAGCCTAAATTTAATGAACTCAGACCTAAAGCCATCACAAATGTTTCATATAATAGGTTATAGGTAGCTAGGTATATATATTGGTTGATTTTTCCATCATTTTGATAAAGTCATTGGGTTCCTGTGACACTTTGTATTTTGTGCACAGTTGCACCAAATTCAATGATACGTATCTAATAGCTGAGCGGCTCACCACAGTAGGGCGCACCAAATTACGGTGCACCACTGTATGTTCTATTAGATAGGTAATGTGAATGAAGATTAATGATATATGGAGTGAATTTCATAATTGTTTTATCAAATTCATGATTGATGGTACCTGAATCCAATGTTTATACTACACAGTTCAATTGTTTGATTGAGATGTTTAATTTGGAATAGAAAATAAAATTTATCATAGAAAACTGTAATAATTATAATCTTATGTGGTAACCATTGTAAACTTTCAGTCTTAAGGTGTAAATAAAAACTCATCTGTAAGGTAGATGTATAAGGGGGGTGTGCCACCCCACTTACCCCCCTGCCAGGTTTTTAAACAATCATAATGTTTGCAGAACTTGAACAAACTAGCGGATACAGCAAACTACATAACAGCTATTTACGTTAAAACCATTGGTAGAATGTGGTGCGACATATTGTAGTGCGCCGTGATATGATTTGCCGCTCAGCTTTTAGATACTGTTGAATCCAACTGACTTTTACAAAAAACTGAAAAAAAATCACAAACCATTTCCAAGTTGTTGGAATTTACCATGAAATACAAACTACTAGCTACCAAGTACCAGGTAGAGTGTTTGTGCCATTAATTGGTCAGTTTAGGATAAATTACAAACAAATACTGTGAAATAGCGTCGGACCGGGTGGCTTTGCGCATTTTCCGCATACTTTGATTTTACGAAAAAACTAGAGAAGTCAGCAATCTGATTTTTTGTGTGTAGATAGATGAAGGGTAGACCTAGGTGCTCACCAAGTTTCAACTCTTTAAGTTCAATAGAAAAAAGTTATCATCCAAAAACTGTGCGCAAAAATCGTGGGGATAAACCGGGTGAATTTTGCGCAATTACCGGGTGTACTTGCGCACTGCGCAAATTCACCCAATGTGAAACTGTGCAGTGCGAAGTTCATCCTATGTATAAACTGTGCATAGAAAATCTAACCCCAATCTGAGTTACAGTACTATATAAGCCTATTAGTGGCATATATTTAGATTTCTATAATTTTTGTGTTACATTGAGCAAACAGCAACTTAATTTATGCTCTATGAAATATATTTGGTAGTAGGGTATACTAAGTTCGATCCAACTTATTGATAGGTTCTACATTTTTGGACACGTCAGAAATGAAAATATAATAATTGTTGTTTAACTTCTATTCTAATGTGTATCATGAATAATTGAAATATAAATTAAATAATAATAATAATTATATAGAGATATTTACTTGTTCGAAAATATGGACAGTGCGATAACATGGAACTTACCCTAAAATGGGATATATTTAATTATGTTGTATCCTTTTTCTTTTGTCTACGATCGAACGGTACTTATCTCGAGACATGTCTCGAAATAAGTACTGTTCGTAGACATAGAAAACGGATACAAGTTTTTGTGATTATTTCATTGTAACTATCAAAAATATCAAAATTATAATCCAGATGATGTTATTAGAAACAATTGGTTCAGAAATTAAACAAGTCCCATTTTAGGGTAAATTCTGTGTTATCGCACTGTTTCATATTTATACAAAGCCTTTTTTTGGAAATATTTCAAGAAAATATCGTTATATAAACTACATCCTACCAAACTTATTTGACTATAAAGTAAAAATAAGCAATTAATATATGTTTTTTTTACTTTTAATGCATTGTGACAATACCATCTCGTCTATATTGTTTGTTTTCGTATCACAGATACTTAAAAAGAAAAATTATCTTAATTATTAAAATAAAAATACTAATGCATTATCAGATCACAAAAACCTCACAGATGGCATACCAAACTAGCATCCCTTATTTGGCCCATACTGCACCATTCTGCATCTCGTTCTTCACTTTGGTGGCTGCAAGACGGTGCTCCACCACATTGAACAAATGCAGTTCTAGAATTTCGCATTGAAAAGGTTTGATGTCGATTGATTAGCAGAAGAACGGAAAATCCTTGGCCAGTAAACAATCAATATCTCAACCATTTGGATTTTCATTACCTGGCTGCTGCACAAACAAGAGTTTATATATGAAAAAGAATATTCCATTGTGTCTCTTATGCAAAGTGTTAAAAGTTTGGCTGAAAGGTATAACCCGGAGACCCCTAAGAAATTTGGAAGAATGTTTCGAAGTTTGCTTCGTTCTGTCTTCAGGCAGGAAGAGGTCATTTTCAACAACTTCTGTAGCGCCACAGGAGATTTGGTTCATATGATATAGCCACATATATAGGACAATAAATGTTTAATAATAATACTTTCTTTTCCATCAATGTGGTGTATCTATGATGGCAATTGATGCATTAGAAGTGCTTCTAATTCGCAATTTAAAAATGTCGTTTCTGATGGAACACAGTGTGTCAGTGGATGTATTGTATAGTCCATAAGCTGTATATCTAGTCTAATAGACTGATAGTTATTAACTTAGTCTTAATCACAATATTCAATCATTGGATGCAGCAAAAATAATCAAAACCATACTGCTACTCTGTGTTTCATCAGATAACGTAATTTTTTAATTGCGAATTAGAAGCACTTAAAAATAAGTCAAATGCCATTATAGATGAATCACTTTGAAGGAAAAGAAATAATTTTTATTATTATTGAACATTTATTGCCTTCTATCATATGAGGCACATCTCCTGAGGTCCTACGAAAGTTGCTGAAAATGACCCCCTCCGATGTGAAGACTAGAGATGCACCGATGCTCTCGGTATCGGATAAAGTATCTGATAGTATCGGTATTTTTATTAGTATCTGGTAATTGGTATCGGATCCCAAATAATAGTTCAAATATTACCGATACCAATTACTTTTTAAGTTAGGTAGTATAAATATTGGTATTAGTTTTCAATTGAACATTATTAGCATATACCTATGTTAATCCGATATACGATTGGAAGAAATCAATATAAGATTTAAATAATACTATCGTATCTGAATTAGGTAATCTCTATTCATTCATAGTTACATTATGATACCTACTTCGATAGTTACAATATGATACCTACTTCGATAGTTACTTTATGATACCTACTTCGATTGTTTCATTATGATACCTACTTCGATAGTTACAATATGATACCTACTTCGATAGTTACATTATGATACCTACTTCGATTGTTTCATTATGATACCTACTTTGATAGTTTCATTATGATACCTACTTTGATAGTTACATTTTGATACCTACTCCGATAGTTACATTATGATACCTACTCCGATAGTTACATTATGATACCTACTACGATAGTTACATTATGATACCTGCTACGATAGTTACATTATGATACCTACTTCGATAGTAACATTATGATACCTACTTCGATTGGTACACTGTACTACTTTGAAAGGTACACTGTACTACTTTGATAGGTACACTGTACTACTTTGAAAGGTACACTGCACCACTTTGATAGGTACACTGTACTACTTCGATAGGTACACTGTACTATTTCGATCAGTACACTGTGCTACTTCGATAGATACACTGTACTACTTCAATAGGTACACTGTTCCTTGATAGGTACACAGCGTACCTAACTTGGTACACTGTTCCTTGATAGGTACACAGTGTACCTAACTTGGTACACTGTACCTAATTGCATAACACAAAAATGTTCTAACGAATGAATTTAATAGGTATTACACAGAGCAAGTGGCACCTGTGGAGCGCACTTCTGATGTTTGCCAATGCATTATTATATTATTAGGAAGTCAAGATGTATTATTGCATAGGTAGTTTACTTGAAAACACATAGGCAATAATCATAATTATAAATACCTAGGTAGCTACCTAATCCTATCCCATGAATATTGTAAAGACCAAGGTACATCTTTATATGTAAAACTTTATAAATTATCGGTATATACATTTAACTACAGATACCTACCTAGAACTAATATTTTCGGGGTCTTTGGCTCCAATATTTTACTTTTAAAAAGTAACTGGTATCGGAATTGGTATCGGTTACCAGAATTTTAAAGTACTTGTAATTGGTACTGGTATCGTTTCTAATATGGTATCGGTGCATCTCTAGTGAAGACAGAACGATGCACGCTTCAGATCATTCTTGCATACTTTTTTGAGAGTCTTATTGTTATATTTTTGAGCAGAGATTTGAACACATTGTATAAGAGACTCATCGAGTTTATTTTTTTTATATTTAAACTAGAGTTTGTGCGGCAGACCATATGCAAAAGTCCAAAGAGTTGAGATCTGGACTGTGTGCTGACCAGGAATTTTATTTCCGTACTTCTGCTAATCACTCAACCTCGAAAATTTTCCTTAAATTCTAGAGCTGCATTTGTGCAATGTGGTCTTGCATCCACCAAAGTGAAGAAGTTGCAGACTGGGCCAAATAATGTGCTGGAGCAATCAGAGTTTTGAAAACCATTAACTGGTAACAAGTTGCCATATTTGTTAAGGAATGCTTGAACAATTGGAACCATTCCAATAATAATTGCAATGATTGCATCATACCTATCATTTGTTTTCCAGATATTTCGAGGATTTCATTCATATTTTTCCGATTTGTTTTTGATGGAGACAAATTATTTTCTCGTCTGTTCAAACCATTCAATTGGCAATGTTGGATGGTTGCAGCATAATCCACTCACAAAACCGCTATTCATGTGGTTTTCGCTAATGGTAGAACTGAAGATCAATGATAAAAACGGAAACTAAATGAATGTATGACGATCCTCCACCACGTGGTTTTGGTGTGGATGAAATCTGCAGAAAAACTTTTCTGAGAGAAAAACTAGTGGTTTCTTCAAAGAAACTCTTCACCTCCTGAATCACAGTTTGTGTTTTTTTGGTTTTGTTTTCATTTGCTTTTTCTTGTGAATAGATCCAGTTTCATTGAATAGACCACGAACTCTTGTGAACTTTTTCAAGTGGTAAAATTTAGCCACCGTTCAATTAATCTTGGGAAAACATGAATTTTCGGCGGACTGTTGAAGAAGAAGAGTTTTGGTAAACTACAGAGTACAGGATGATGCATTTCTTCTCAAATTCATAAAACATTTTTAAATTGTAGAGCAATGATAATATTAATAGGGTGATAGAAATTCACTCTCTATGGACTAAATGGCTTATACTTAATACGACTTGAAGCAATTTCATTTCTCCAATTTCGCAATTTGAAAATGACGATTTTGATAGAAAACTGAGTTCAAGCATGTTGAAAGCAATTAAAAATAATCAAATAATTGACATTTCTTCAATTTGGAGGTTTAATCCGTATATTTTTATTAATCCGTAGATTTATTTTTAAAAAGTTCAGACCTCAAGGGGGGGGGCATCTGCCCCAAATGCCCATCCCCCCTTGTATACGCACCTGTGATTAGTTACTATAATTACGTTTGATATTAGCACATATATTTGTTTATTGTATAATTTATGTTGCATGATTGCTAAATATAAAGTTAAGTATGAAATATATATGATATGTATAGGTATGTAGTTGAATTAGTATGATCACTACACTTTTCACTAGTTAGATTAATTATTACGTATTTCTTTTATTGTGGAATTCGGAATTTATTTCAAAAGAAGCAGCTTCAAGGTAGAATATTAGAGGAACTATTTAAGATACCTATAAAATTTGTTAAATATTGCATCATATTACCAGCCTAATTAGGAACCGTGGTACTTATCTATATAGAGAAATTTGTTGGTGCTAAAAATATATAACTCATTAATATTATAATGCGGAATCACATTATCACGCTGTCTATTTCAGATGTTGGGTAGCGATTACGAGCGAGCAGAAATGAGTATAAAAATGGTTAAATATATCATTTAGACCAAATATATACCTAAATAACATAACCAGGGTTATTTCTTAATGAAACTATAATACAATATCACACACTAAAATTACATCGGTCTCTACTTAAAGTATTTTCTATGAAATATCTTATAAAGAAAACTATTTTTAGCGTATACTCTTGTAAAATTTCTGTCTTAGATTCATACGTTTTGTAGCGATTATGGGATGGAACGAGTGTAAAATGGTTAAATATGATATCATTTGGACCATATATCAACCAAATGTATTACTAAATTACATAAATATGAATATTTCTCAATAAAACAACTCCGTTCCGGTAATTCATGCTCCGTTCCGGTACTTCATGCTCCGTTCCGGTAATTCATGTACCGTTCTGGTAACTCATGGTCCGTTCTGGTAATTGTATGAACCGTCTGGATAACCAGTCTGCAGAATATGGAACATTTTTCCAAGACTCTCTGCAGGAGTTTTTGATTGAATTTTAGAAATTGGAGATCTCTGCGGGAGATCTTGAATTAATTCCTATGTTACCATTAATTTAGCTGTGGGAGATTTTGAATTAACGTCGACCAGGATCGCTTCCCGCAATTTGCGCAAACTTTGCTTTAACTCGGAAAATAAGTTAGGTATCTTAACAAAAATTTAATTATCTTAAGTATTCACCTCTGTATGATGCATAATCGTAGTAGTTCTTAAGTTTCTATCTCTAGTACTTTCTCTTTTATGGGATGAAATATATGCGGGGGAGAATTCTGACTTTAAGGGGTCGGTTCCCGCACTGCGGGAACCAACCCTTTTTGAACTGTCCCGCAGTGCGGGAACCGACTCTCATTCATTATCTACCACGTTGTGGGAATCAGCCATGAAGAGTAGCTAGTCCTCACTACACTACGATAATGACTGCTTTTGATAACGTTGCCAGGTTAAATGAAATAAGTTATGAAAATGCTTTATTTAAGATACAGAATTTCCTAAATAAACTAGAAATGAAACTGTAATTAGTATAGTTTTAATCAAATAATATATTCTTAGAATATGGCTATAAAATAATAATAGAATGCCCTGGCCTTACGTGGCTTTTCCGTTTATGAACATATATTTAAACGAATTGTTCAATTTGGTTTACCAATGCCTATATACAATAGTTCCTTCCCAAATGAAACTACACAAATTGAACAATAGTTTTCTTCTACATTCTTCAAATACTCCTCTGTTGCCTGGGGTTGAAATTTTATACAGGTGCCTTATCTATATCCACGTCTGATTCTTCAGCACTACTACTAGTGCTGGAGCAAATTGGCTGCAACTGTTCATCTACTTTTTCCGTTTTCCTATTTTAACAATTCATTTTCTTTTCTTTCTCTATTTCATCACAAAATTCTTAATTCATCTATTGTCAGAACTTGAGCTTCAAGATTTATCCTACGTCAAACTTTTCGATGTTGCACTCTTTGTGTGAAGTGGTCTTACAAAATCTGCTCGAAACTCCTATTGATAGATATTTCTTTCTTATAGAATGAGGTATTCAATTCAGTGAAAGTGTTCTCTTTGTGATAATTGATGTGGGCTCTACCAGATATGTTTGGTTCTTCTATATTGCCTGGCTACTTTTGGGGACTTGCTTGAGGTGTGAGTTTCCTTTTCTCCTTGGGAGGTTAGTGGTGGTTCTCTTTCACTGCTTTTCCGATCGTGCATGTTGTGTCCCAGGATAAGGATTGGGAGCGTGCCAATAGCCATAAGGTTGACACCTGTAAATATAGTTTGATTGTATAGAGCAATTCTGCATGATACGCTATTAGCAATTTTATAGTGATTTTAACACTGAACTACATAATTTGTAACTATTACGTCAGGTCTCACCTTTAAAAATGATAAGTGGGTGTAACTTATCTCCGGCCACTGCTATCACTGTTATTGCTCCTAGTTCTCTTCATTCGGTCACGGAAAGCCCATTCGTGAATTCCAATTTATTTTGCAGCTTTCCTTGATAGAGTCCACCTCCCATTTTACAAATCGCATCTCTTACTTTGTTTTCATCTAATTTATTTCTCTTTTTTTTGTTGAATTTTATTTTTTTCGGCATGATCAAACAAGTTATGTAATGTATTTAATAGTTATGATAACCTGGAAGAAATATAATATATTACTCACGCTCTAAACATATAATATATACTTAATATGGATATTTTGATGTGCGGGAACCAACCCTGAAAAAGTGCGAGAAGCCACCCTAGCCCATATTTATCGATCGGGTCGATTCTCGCACTTACGTTTTCCTTTATAGTTTTAGAAATGGCTTGAGTTGACAAAATTCCTTTTAAAGCATGTTAACCAAGTACATACCCTATATGCATACCAATTTTTAGATAGGTATCATCTTTCGTTTACTTGTAATGTCAAAGTTTGCGCGATAGTTGAAAACATCAGTGGAAAATTTTTCAGGTATCTAAAATGTATGTTTTATTTGATCGCGAATAGAATTTTACTTAATTAGAGTATATCAAATGTAAATATATCAAAAGATTGCTTAGAAACAGTTCTTTTAGACTGTGTTTACAGATTTGAAAAATAATGTTTCTTTCGGAAGTTATATAGAGTGCGGGAACCGACACTGGATCATTCACTGCGGGAACCGATCAGGGTCGACGCTAATTCCTATGTTACCATTAATTTAGCTGCGGGAGATTCTGAATCTGCTACTGAATTCAGAGAATAACTGTCTCAAATTAAAATCTCTGTGGAAAAGAGACCCATTCTGCAGACTGGCTGGATAATTGTTATCAAATTTATGACTGACGGTAGGGTCAAGCAGGTAAATTGCGGCCTACTAACTAACTGCGGCCTCTAACATCAGAAACGTCATATCTTCAAAACACTCGTTAAAAACATAAAATAATTAAATATAGCATGCACTGCGAAGATTTTGATAGCTTTGCAACATTTTAATGTAATTTCAGTTCAGATTGTTTCAGAGAGTCTCTTCAGAGGGCCGCAATTAAAAATTAAATGGCCGCAATTTACCTGCATGACCCTACTTGAATCCAATGTTTATACCTACTCCAGTCTGTATTTGGTGCACAGAATTCCACTGACTTATTCAAATAGCTGAAAAAAATCCACCATAAATTTTCATCAATTTGGCTGATCCACCAACATTTTACCCATTTAACCACCGAAAATTAATGGTAACATAGAAATAAATACCTAAAAATCCACTGACTTTGGTCTTTGCTAGAATATAATTTTCAAAGGGGCAAAAATTCTACTGATAAGTCAGTGGAATTTACCATGAAATACAGACTGGCTGACATATCATTGGATTTTACCAACAAATACAATCTGGCCAGTACCAGTCTGTATTTGGGCCCCAGACTGTTTTCATGGTAAATTGACTAAATTCCACTGCCATGTTGGCCAGTCTATCTCCAAGATTTGCAGGTAATTTTTTTCTCTTCCGCAAATAACATTCTAGTAAAGTCGGTGGAATATTAGCTATTTATCCCTATATTACCATTAATTTTTGGTGGCTAAATTAGAAAATTGTTGGTGGATCAGCTGACAGCTAAAGTATCCATAAAATGGGTGGAATGAAAATGAAATGAATATATGGCTATTGAATATTAGAGCAATTAATGAGAATAAATTGACGCAGTAAGGTACTAGATATTATATTGTGAAAATGGGAAAAATAACATCTTGTGCCTGCATGAAATGCATGAAAAATATAGTAGAGTAGAAATACGAGAGATATGAATAATGGGTAAAGAGAAGAGAAGTGAATGATAAAAAAGGAGGTGGTTTGATGGCCTTGATTGATAAAATTTTAAATGAGTTAGATACAATCCTAATGAATACTGATTGTTGGTGTCCTGTACTACATTTAAAACTTAGAATAGGTGGTTTGGTGTTTATTGTAGTTTTAATTTACATGAATGTTATGGATCAGACTAGGAATGGTAAAATTAGAAGAGAGCTGAACTCAGTTATTGAAGATACAAATGAGAGAGAGGGTTTATTGGTTTTAGGTGATTTTAATGGGCACTTAGGATTTATAGGAGACCATCATCTTGACAATAACAGAAGATATGTGTTGGAAATTGTTGAGTATAACTTAATTTTATTGAATAGTGATGATTAATAATTATTAATAACCAGAGAAGAAAATGAGTGAAGAGTGTTATTGACTTTGTTATAGTAAATGAAATGATGTATAAAAGTTTTGTGCAGATGACCATTGTTCAGGAAAAAGTTATGTATGACCTCTCTGATCACTGTCTTATAAGGGTAAAGTTTATAGTAGGCGGTGAATGTGAATACTGGGAAAATAAACAGGGAATATTATTGTACAAAAGATTATTTTAAAGATCATTTTGTAGCTCAATTGGAGGAAAGAATTAGAAATGAGGATTACATGAGTATGATTAATTTGGAAAAAGGCATCAAATTAACAGCAGATGAAGTTTTAAGAAGGAAAATAAAAGTGAGAAATAATCAAAGTAATAAAGAAGATCCTGTTTGATTTAATAAAAGATGAAATTGAATTGAGAAGAGTATTTAGGAGGCAGGTGAGGAACAACAGAGATGAAAGACAAAAAGAGCAGCTTGAGATAACATACAAAACCCAGAAGAAAAAGATACAAATGCTAGTTAAAAAAAGCTATAACTGCTAATGAACTGAAACTAACTCAGGAAATCAAACGTTGTGATATTAGTAAGAAACTGAGAAAATATTAAGATATTAAGAGGAGATAAGAAATGTAATGATCAGGTATAAATCTATGATGATGATACAGATTTTAAGGAGTGGTGAATGGGAGAAAAAAGTTAAAGACTACTGGAGAAGTGTGTATCAAAAGCATGAAAATGGAATAGTGGAACAGTGGAATGAAGAAGAGAAGAGAAAATATGTGAATGAATATTCCAATGACCTTGTGAGAGTTGATTATGTTAGAATGAAGTCTGTGCGCCTGAGACTGGTATATGATTTTAGGAGGAATTTGATGGAGCGAGTTGGAATCGAAGATGGTAGTAGGCGGGAGTGGAAGACATACAAAGTATGTATGTAGTGCCAGATTTATTAGAACCTTATGATATGGGTGAAGTGATAGATTTAGATAGGTTAAGGGGACCGCCCCCAGGGAGGATGGCATAATTTAAGAAAAAAATTTTTATTGCGTAAATAGTTGCTTTATAACCTTCTTATAGTGTGTGCAAAATATCAGAGGTATCGTGTAACTCTAACCCCCCTGGGGAGAGGGAGAAGGGGGCCGGGGGGTAGGGAGTCAATATGTACTCTAAAAACCATCTCTCAGCCAATTATAATTCGTAATAATTAATTATATTGCTATATCTGGTATCTTGCCTACCACTAATAACACGCCCAGTTAAGTTTGCAAAGAAATGTTACCCAGTGTCCCACAGACTTTCGCTAGAGTAGGATGCAGCGTGTTAGATTATCAAATTTTGAATGGTAGATTACACGTTACTCAGATATCTACAAATCATGTAATTCAAAACCCTACTCCTGTTTTTTGGTTGAAGCTAAAGCATTGCGGTTTTTTGCATTCGATACTCCATAATGATATCTACAATATCATATTATACGATTTTTGATTTTCGAATTGGTTTTGAAAAAGAATTTCCGACATTTTTTTTCAATTTTTTTTTTACTTTTCATGAAAAAGTCGAAATTTAGAAAACCCATTCGAAAATTAAAAATCGTATATGATATTGTAGATATCAGTATGGAGAATCGAATGCAAAAAAACCGCAATGCTCTAGCTTACACCAAAAAACAGGAGCAGGGTTTTTGAAAATATGTAGTTTGAATTTTGTTCGAAATTCGAATAACTCATTTTCTATGGGTCTAATCGAAAAAATGTCAGGAACAAAATGTCAAGAACAAAACGATAGGGAATTCAATTTTATATATACATACAAAGTTTCAGAACCATAACTTCAATAATAAAAAACTTTTCAAAATTTGGGTCAGGTCCCCTTAAGCAAAATGGAAGGTGTTCATGTAATCAATCAGGACATTAGAAAGCAGATCAGGAAAATGAAAGTTGTAAAAGCTGGAGGTCTAGATGGATCAAGCCAGAAATCTATAAATGGATTGAAGGCAGTGATACTTGTGTGAAAGTGTGAATGAAGTTCTCAGAACAAGTATGATACCACTGGGATGGATAACGCCTAAATGTGTACTAATCCCATAGAAGAAAAAGCCTAAATTTAATGAACTCAGACCTAAAGCCATCACAAATGTTTCATATAATAGGTTATAGGTAGCTAGGTATATATATTGGTTGATTTTTCCATCATTTTGATAAAGTCATTGGGTTCCTGTGACACTTTGTATTTTGTGCACAGTTGCACCAAATTCAATGATACGTATCTAATAGCTGAGCGGCTCACCACAGTAGGACGCACCAAATTACGGTGCACCACTGTATGTTCTATTAGATAGGTAATGTGAATGAAGATTAATGATATATGGAGTGAATTTCATAATTGTTTTATCAAATTCATGATTGATGGTACCTGAATCCAATGTTTATACTACACAGTTCAATTGTTTGATTGAGATGTTTAATTTGGAATAGAAAATAAAATTTATCATAGAAAACTGTAATAATTATAATCTTATGTGGTAACCATTGTAAACTTTCAGTCTTAAGGTGTAAATAAAAACTCATCTGTAAGGTAGATGTATAAGGGGGGTGTGCCACCCAACTAACCCCCCTGCCAGGTTTTTAAACAATCATAATGTTTGCAGAACTTGAACAAACTAGCGGATACAGCAAACTACATAACAGCTATTTACGTTGAAACCATTAGTAGAATGTGGTGCGACATATTGTAGTGCGCCGTGATATGATTCGCCGCTCAGCTTTTAGATACTGTTGAATCCAACTGACTTTTACAAAAAACTGAAAAAAAATCACAAACCATTTCCAAGTTGTTGGAATTTACCATGAAATACAAACTACTAGCTACCAAGTACCAGGTAGAGTGTTTGTGCCATTAATTGGTCAGTTTAGGATAAATTACAAACAAATACTGTGAAATAGCGTCGGACCGGGTGGCTTTGCGCATTTTCCGCATACTTTGATTTTACGAAAAAACTAGAGAAGTCAGCAATCTGATTTTTTGTGTGTAGATAGATGAAGGGTAGACCTAGGTGCTCACCAAGTTTCAACTCTTTAAGTTCAATAGAAAAAAAGTTATCATCCAAAAACTGTGCGCAAAAATCGTGGGGATAAACCGGGTGAATTTTGCGCAATTACCGGGTGTACTTGCGCACTGCGCAAATTCACCCAATGTGAAACTGTGCAGTGCGCAAGTTCATCCTATGTATAAACTGTGCATAGAAAATCTAACCCCAATCTGCTATGCAACTGCCGTGAATCTGCCCCAATCTTCTATGCAACTGCCCCAATCTGCTGTGCAACTGCCCCAATCTGCTGTGCAATTGCAGCGAGTCTGCTGTGGAATTGCCGTGAGTCTGCTGTGGAATTGCCGTGAGTCTGCTGTGGAATTGCCGTGAGTCTGCTGTGGAATTGCCGTGAGTCTGCTGTGGAATTGCCGTGAGTCTGCTGTGGAATTGCCGTGAGTCTGCTGTGGAATTGCCGTGAGTCTGCTGTGGAATTGCCGTGAGTCTGCTGTAGAATTGCCGCGAGTCTGCTGTAGAATTGCCGCGAGTCTGATGTAGTATTGCCGTGAGTCTGATGTAGTATTGCCGTGAGTCTGATGTAGTATTACCGTGAGTCTACTGTGGTATTGCCGTGAGTCTACTGTGGAATTGCCGTGAGTCTACTGTGGAATTGCCGTGAGTCTACTGTGGTATTACCGTGAGTCTACTGTGGTATTACCGTGAGTCTACTGTGGTATTGCCGTGAGTCTGCTGTGGAATTGCCGTGAGTCTGCTGTGGAATTGCCGTGAGTCTGCTGTGGAATTGCCGTGAGTCTGCTGTGGAATTGCCGTGAGTCTGCTGTGGAATTGCCGTGAGTCTGCTGTGGAATTGCCGTGAGTCTGCTGTGGAATTGCCGTGAGTCTGCTGTGTAATTGCCGTGAGTCTGCTGTGTAATTGCCGTGAGGCTGCTGTGTAATTGCCGTGAGGCTGCTGTGTAATTGCCGTGAGGCTGCTGTGTAATTGCCGTGAGGCTGCTGTGGAATTGCCGTGAGGCTGCTGTGGAATTGCCGTGAGTCTGTTGTGCAATTGCCGTGTGTCTGCTGTGCAATTGCCGTGAGTCTGCTGTAAAATTGCAGTGAGGCTGCTGTAAAATTGCCGTGAGGCTGCTTTGGAATTAACGTGAGGCTGCTGTGCAATTGCCGTGAGTCTGTTGTGTAATTGCCGTGAGGCTGCTGTGTAAATGCCGTGAGGCTGCTGTGCAATTGCCGTGAGTCTGCTGTGCAATTGCCGTGAGTCTGCTGTGCAATTGCCGTGAGTCTGCTGTGCAATTGCCGTAAGTCTGCTGTGGAATTGCCGTGAGTCTGCTGTGGAATTGCTGTGAGTCTGCTGTGGAATTGCCGTGAGTCTGCTGTGGAATTGCCGTGAGTCTGCTGTGGAATTGCCGTGAGTCTGCTGTGGAATTGCCGTGAGTCTGCTGTGGAATTGCCGTGAGTCTGCTGTAGTATTGCCGTGAGTCTACTGTGGTATTGCCGTGAGTCTACTGTGGTATTGCCGTGAGGCTGCTGTGGAATTGCCGTGAGGCTGCTGTGGAATTGCCGTGAGGCTGCTGTGGAATTGATGTGAGGCTGCTGTGGAATTGATGTGAGGCTGCTGTGGAATTGATGTGAGGCTGCTGTGGAATTGACGTGAGGCTGCTGTGGAATTTCCGTGAGGCTGCTGTGGAATTTCCGTGAGACTGCTGTGGAATTGCCGTGAGTCTGCTGTGGAATTGCCGTGAGTCTGCTGTGGAATTGCCGTGAGTCTGCTGTGTAATTGCCGTGAGTCTGCTGTGTAATTGCCGTGAGTCTGCTGTGTAATTGCCGTGAGGCTGCTGTGGAATTGCCGTGAGGCTGCTGTGTAATTGCCGTGAGGCTGCTGTGTAATTGCCGTGAGGCTGCTGTGGAATTGCCGTGAGGCTGCTGTGGAATTGCCGTGAGGCTGCTGTGGAATTGCCGTGAGGCTGCTGTGGAATTGCCGTGAGGCTGCTGTGGAATTGCCGTGAGTCTGCTGTGCAATTGCCGTGTGTCCTGCTGTGCAATTGCCGTGAGTCTGCTGTAAAATTGCCGTGAGGCTGCTGTAAAATTGCCGTGAGGCTGCTTTGGAATTATCGTGAGGCTGCTGTGCAATTGCCGTGAGGCTGTTGTGTAATTGCCGTGAGGCTGCTGTGTAAATGCCGTGAGGCTGCTGTGCAATTGCCGTGAGTCTGCTGTGCAATTGCCGTGAGTCTGCTGTGCAATTGCCGTAAGTCTGCTGTGGAATTGCCGTGAGTCTGCTGTGGAATTGCTGTGAGTCTGCTGTGGAATTGCTGTGAGTCTGCTGTGGAATTGCCGTGAGTCTGCTGTGGAATTGCCGTGAGTCTGCTGTGGAATTGCCGTGAGTCTGCTGTGGAATTGCCGTGAGTCTGCTGTAGAATTGCCGTGAGTCTGATGTAGTATTGCCGTGAGTCTACTGTGGTATTGCCGTGAGGCTGCTGTGGTATTGCCGTGAGGCTGCTGTGGAATTGCCGTGAGGCTGCTGTGGAATTGCCGTGAGGCTGCTGTGGAATTGATGTGAGGCTGCTGTGGAATTGATGTGAGGCTGCTGTGGAATTGACGTGAGGCTGCTGTGGAATTTCCGTGAGGCTGCTGTGGAATTTCCGTGAGACTGCTGTGGAATTTCCGTAATACTGCTGTGGAATTGCCGTGAGGCTGCTGTGGAATTGCCGTGAGGCTGCTGTAGAATTGCCGTGAGGCTGCTGTGGAATTGCCGTGAGTCTGCTGTGGAATTGCCGTGAGGCTGCTGTGGAATTGCCGTGAGGCTGCTGTGGAATTGCCGTGAGGCTGCTGTGGAATTGCCGTGAGGCTGCTGTGGAATTGCCGTGAGGCTGCTGTGGAATTGCCGTGAGGCTGCTGTGGAATTAACGTGAGGCTGCTGTGGAATTGCCGTGAGTCTGTTGTGCAATTGCCGTGAGGCTGCTGTGTAAATGCCGTGAGGCTGCTGTGCAATTGCCGTGAGTCTGCTGTGCAATTGCCGTGAGTCTGCTGTGCAATTGCCGTAAGTCTGCTGTGGAATTGCCGTGAGTCTGCTGTGGAATTGCTGTGAGTCTGCTGTGGAATTGCCGTGAGTCTGCTGTGGAATTGCCGTGAGTCTGCTGTGGAATTGCCGTGAGTCTGCTGTGGAATTGCCGTGAGTCTGCTGTAGAATTGCCGTGAGTCTGATGTAGTATTGCCGTGAGTCTGATGTGGTATTGCCGTGAGTCTACTGTGGTATTGCCGTGAGGCTGCTGTGGAATTGCCGTGAGGCTGCTGTGGAATTGATGTGAGGCTGCTGTGGAATTGATGTGAGGCTGCTGTGGAATTGATGTGAGGCTGCTGTGGAATTGACGTGAGGCTGCTGTGGAATTTCCGTGAGACTGCTGTGGAATTTCCGTAATACTGCTGTGGAATTGCCGTGAGGCTGCTGTGGAATTGCCGTGAGGCTGCTGTAGAATTGCCGTGAGGCTGCTGTGGAATTGCCGTGAGGCTGCTGTGGAATTGCCGTGAGGCTGCTGTGGAATTGCCGTGAGG
>CANNZV010004619.1:0-38290 GCA_947561585.1 Caprella mutica
CCACAACCCAAATGACCGCGACCCAAATGACCACTACCCAAATGGTGTGCGACCCAAAAGACCACTACCCAAATGATCGCGACCCAAAGGGTCTGTCACCCAAATGACCACTACCCAAATGGTGTGCGACCCAAAAGACCATTACCCAAATCATCGCGACCCAAAGGGTCTGCCACCCAAATGAACACGACCCAAATGACCGCGACCCAAATGACCACTACCCAAATGATCGCGACCCAAAGGGTCTGCCACCCAAATGACCACGACCCAAATGACCACTATCCAAATGGTGTGCGACCCAAATGGTCTGCCACCCAAATGGTCTGCAACTCAAATGATCGCGACCCAAATGACCACTACCAAAATGGTCTGCGACTCAAATGATCGTGACCCAAATGGTCTGCGACCCAAATGGTCTGCGACCCAAATGACCACGACCCAAAGGACCACGACTCAAATGGTCTGCGACCCAAATGACCACGACCCAAATGGTCTGCGACCCAAATGACCGCGACCCAAATGACCACGACCCATTCATTGGTCAAATGATTATTATATCTTCTCTCTGGTACTGCTTCGTGTAATGGAGATAATCACTCTGAATAACAACGAAAGTGACTGATTGGCGTATCTTCAATTTCTACCCGCAAATTTCCTCGTAACCCGAATCTCTTTCTTTTAATTGTTTAGATTCTTTACTTCATTATCGTCTTTAATAAAAATATTACGAAAGATGCAACTTTGAAAATTGTTAATTCCTCACCAAACCCATCTCTAAAAAGAACGGTAAGTTCAGGTGAGTGCCGTGAAGTGAAGCACAGGTAATTAAGGTACGCAGGTGAGGAGGTATACCTACTTACCTATTCGTAAAATAGAGAACATTGAGTGATTTCAGTTACGAGGAATATTTTTACTATTCTCTTACGAGGTTATAGACAAGTCTTATCAGAGCAATGAAATCTAATCTCTTATCTAACCACTGACGGTGATGACAAAGTCTCATTGCAGTGGAGTGTTCAACAGAGTGATATGTGCAATATATTTATTAAGTGAAAAAGAAGGAATAATTGCATGTAAGTACCTAAATACCTAAATGTGACTTTAGATTATGCTTTATATTTTAGTGAAAAAGACAAGTAGTGAACACTATGAGTGTATAAAACATTTTGGTAAAGCTTCTTAACTCTTAATAATTATTGTTGCCAAGCTGCAGTGAATCGCTACGAAATTGCAGAGAATCACTACCAAATTGCAGTGAATCACTACCAAATTGCAGTGAATCACTACGAAATTGTTGTGAATTGCTACGAAATTGCAGTGAATCACTACGAAATTGCAGTGAATCACTACCAAATTGCAGTGAATCACTACCAAATTGCAGTGAATCACTACCAAATTATAGTGAATCATTACCAAATTGCAGTGAATCACTACCAAATTATAGTGAATCACTACAAAATTATAGTGAATCACTATAAAATTATAGTGAATCACTACCAAATTGCAGTCACTACCAAATTATAGTGAATGACTACCAAATTGTAGTGAATCACTACCAAATTATAGTGAATCACTACCAAATTATTGTGAATCAATACCAAATTATAGTGAATCACTACCAAATTATAGTGAATCACAACCAAATTATAGTGAATCAACACCAAATTATAGTGAATCACTACCAGATTATAGTGAATCACTACCAAATTATAGTGAATCATTACCAAATTATAGTGAATCACCACCAAATTATAGTGTATCACTACCAAACTACAGTGAATCACTACCAATTTATAGTGAATCACTACCAAATTATAGTGAATTACTACAAAATTATAGTGAATCGCTTCCAAATTGTAGCGATTCGCTATCGAATTATAGTGAATCGCAACCAAATTATAGTGAATCACTTCCAAATTATAGTGAATCACTACCAAATTGTAGCGAATCGCTATCAAATTATAGAGAATCGCTACCAAATTGCAGTGAATAACTACCAAATTATAGTGAATCACTACCAAATTATTGTGAATCAATACCAAATTATAGTGAATCACTACCAAATTATAGTGAATCACAACCAAATTATAGTGAATCGCTACCAAATTATAGTGAATCACAACCAAATTATAGTGAATCACTACCAAATTATAGTGAATCACTACCAAATTATAGTGAATCGCTACCAAATTATAGTGAATCGCTTCCAAATTATAGTGAATCGCTATCAAATTGCAGTGAATCACTACTAAATTATAGTGAATTATACTACAAAATATAGTGAATCACAACCAAATTATAGTGATTCACTACCAAATTGCAGTGAATCACTACCAAATTATAATGAATCCCTACAAGATTATAGTGAATCACTACCAAATTATAGTGAATCACTACAAAATATAGTGAATCACAACCAAATTATAGTGATTCACTACAAGATTATAGTGAATCACTACCAAATTATAGTGAATCACTACAAAATATAGTGAATCACAACCAAATTATAGTGATTCACTACCAAATTGCAGTGAAATACTACCAAATTATAATGAATCACTACCAAATTATAGTGAATCACTACCAAATTATAGTGAATCATTACCAAATTATAGTGAATCACTACAAAATATAGAGAATCACTACCAAATTATAGTGATTCACTACAAGATTATAGTGAATCACTAACAAATTATAGTGAATCACTAACAAATTATAGTGAATCACTACCAAATTATAGTTAATCATTACCAAATTGCAGTGAATCTCTACCAGATTATAGTGAATTACAACCAAATTATATTGAATCACTACCAAATTATAGTGAATCGCTACCAAATCATAGTGAATCGCTTCTATATTATAGTGAATCGCTACCAAATTGCAGTGAATTGCTACCAAATTATAGTGAATCACTACCAAATTATAGTGAATCACAACCAAATTGTAGCGAATCGCTATCAAATTATTGTGAATTGCTACCAAATTATAGTGAATCACCACCAATTTATAGTGAATCACTACCAAATTATAGTGAATCACAACCAAATTATAGTGAATCTCTACAAAATTGTAGCGAATCGCTAGCAAATTATAGTGAATCGCTACCAAATTATAGAGAATCTCTACAAAATTGTAGCGAATCGCTACCAATTTATAGTGAATCGCTACCAAATTATAGTGAATCGCTACCAAATTATAGTGAATCTCTACCAAATTATAGTGAATCTCTACCAAATTATAGTGAATCACTACCAAATTATAGTGAATTGCTATCAATGTGTGATGAATTGGTACAAAATTATAACGAATTAAATAGAAAATGAAAAATAATTGTCCACTATGGTTATAATTCAATACCCATGTAACAGGGGTTCATGTCAATTCTGTATATGATCACAAGTGATAGACTTGTAATAGGTAGGTAAGTTATGAAAATATATATTATGATATTTTAACTCGTTAATTGTGGAACAGGTAATGTATCATGCCAAATTACTTCTTTCCTAATTTTTAGTTCTCTGTGTGCGTGTCTGCTTGAATGTTTATGCTGTAGTTGCTAGGTAGGTATAGTGCACATAGCGGTTGTTCCGTAAGTAAATTTGTCATCATTGATTTCCTTATAATTGGTTTACTAAATGAGAGAAGAAAGCCCAGGCAGCAAGGATTTTTTCCGGGGCTATTAAGGGAATATCCCAGGAATAAATCCTTCGTCCCAGGGTTATTCCCTTAATATCCCAGGAATTATGCTTGCTACCTGGGAGATTGCATGATATATCTGTCAGCGTTAATAAAAATCAAACGCACGTGTGAACACATGACAAGATGAGCTTTTTTCACGCGACGATAGAAAACGCAAGTGTGAAGGGGGCCATATTTTGATCCAAATTAATAATCAAAATCAGTAAATTGTGACGTCATAGCTGAGATTGCTTACTAATTTCATTGTTTATAAACTGTATCCTAATAACGGATACTATAGATATATTTCCGACTTTAATGAAAATAAAATAAGCTTTTCTTACTCATTACGGGTAAGTTTTAAGTTATCGGACAGTTCCACATTTGGAAGAAATATATATTAATACAATTAAACAGATGGATATTTATTCAATATATTAAGTTTTGTCTGATGGTATTGCTTATGAGAAGAATTCAATATTATGAAAAACAATGAGCTTCAGTACTCATTTTATTTACAACTATTTGGACCGTAATATTAAATCCACACCGCCTTCATAGGCAAATTCGTGATTTCGTAAATTCGTGATTTCTGGTAAATTTGTGATTTGGAATATCCTTTCATTCTTATTTTCTCTCCTGCAGGTTGTACTCCTGAGCACAATGTCTTTTTATAGTCAGACTCTTTCGCAAGAGAATAAGAATTTACTGAGGAATAACTTTATTAAGTTCGAAATCTGTCCCCTGGTCTATCAGACCATAATAGAATGGGGCTTTGAAAAGCCCGATGGAGTGAAGATAATAGACCATTTTAAAGTCAAAAATATTGAAGAGAAATGTAGCAGAGATCTGAAAAAATGGATTCATAAATATAAAACACTATTAAAAGCAACAGACTTTTCTAGCTTTGATGTAACTTTTCTGCACGATCTTCTTCCAGTTCTCTGCTGTGATAAAGTCAGTCAAACTGGAACAAAAGATTGGGAAGTGAAAGTCAAAGACACGGAGAGTATCGAGTATCTTCTCTATGAGATCAAAAAATTTAGGAATGAGTTGAGTCATTCATATAGAGTATTAAAAGCAGACCCCAAAATTGAAAAGATGAACTTGCTAAGCAAATGCATCAGAACTGCTGGTAAACTCTACAGCAAAGACAAGAGTGAAATTAATGAAAAAATTGAATATATGCAGGAAAAATTTGATGAGTTTGTTCATGAAACTTCCACTTATCTAAATGTAGTTCAGAAAGTTGCAAGATTAATACAAACTGAGAGTGCACCCTTCTGGCTAGAGAAATATTCCCGATTATTCTATATTCCTTTGCCAGGCGGTCTGGGACATGTAGGAACTACTCAGTCCGTAAATTTATCAGTCGATATTGAAGAAAAAGATGATATAAATGCAGACAAAAAATCTGTTTTCAGCTCCACTAGGATTTGCAGTCACGTCAAAAATAGATTCGTGGTAATCAAAGGAGGTCCAGGCTCAGGCAAGACTACTCTGCTAAGGAACCTATACCAAAACATTTTGCACAATTTAGTTAGAAGAAATGAGTCGAGTTACAAAAGCATAGATAGATTCGGAGTTCCTATCTACCTAGAATGCCGAACTGAGCGGCAGAACAACCTTTCTGATTTCCTGAAGGAAAGTGTTCCTAACTTCCATTCCAGTAGTGAGATCATTCATGATGCCTTCAAAGAATGCGCCATGGAAGGAAAGGTCTTCTTAATTGATGGCTACGACGAAGTCAATGATGACAGCAGAAAACTGGTTGATCAAATCATAGCCTTCTGTAGCAAATATTACGCTACATGTATCGTTACCAGTAGAGTTGATGCAGCAAATAATTTCATTACAAATCTGGAAAACAGAAATTTGAGCTATGATGAAATGCTCATCGAACCTATCAGCAAAATGAGCGACAAACTGAGTTTATTGAGGTGGTATGGTGATAAGATGGGTGATGATGTTGATTCTGAAGAACTGGTGAACAGCTTTGAGAATCTGAATGAAGCTTCACAGGAAGTTTTCTTCTCTCCACTTCTTTTGGCATTATACATCTTTCTGTTCTTTAACAACAGAAACTGTTTGTCTCAATTGCACAATGAACAAAGTGCTTACAAAGCAATAAGAGAAATCTTCTATACAGAAATAGTGAAAAAGTTGAGAGAGAGCGACGTTTCGAATCCAAAAGCAACAACCGAAGAAATTTTTGCTGTGTTCAGTTACTACAGTCTCTTACTATTCAATAATGAGGAATACTTCTTTGAAAAGCATGAGTATTTTAATTTAATCAGAGATTGTCAACGAAAGATATCCAAATATGTTGATTTTGAGAAGTTACTCTCCTGTATCTTAACCCCAGAGACCTCTTTGAAACAAGGTAAAGCGATAACTTATGCATTCACACACAACAAAATTCAGGAATATCTGGCAGTAGAGCAGATTACCAAGAACATGGAAAAGAGTAAGATTGACTGGAATTCAGTGCAGTTATCAGAAGGTAGTCTGCGGGAACAGTTTTTTGACTGTCTTGGTGTATATACTTTACTCTCTGACGTTAAGAAGGAAGCTGAGAGGTAAGTAATTATATTTTAGCTAATATTACGATATCTAGCAACTATGTGTCACTCTCACTATTCTGGTAACTAGATATTGAATATAACTTTATATAATTTTATCAGCAGCACATTATTTACAACTTGTGATGGTTGTTTTACAACAAAATATTTCTGTGAAAGGTAAGGCAATCGAGTACAAAATCTGAATTTGAACAAATATCTTTTTCTTCTCCAATATTAAACTGAGACAAAAAATGATTGAATGATAACGTGAAAAGTCTTTTGATTTGTGAAAAGTCTTTGATTATTTAAATATCATTAAGCATATTAATATGTATTGTGAATTTACGTCTTAATTTTATATTTCACGTTTTAAATCAAATTTTAATTCGTACTTTTAAACTAAGCAATGAAAACAGACGAAATTCTCCACTTTATCTCATCTCTTCTAACCAGGAATCTTTGTATTATTTCTGAATAACTTGTATAAAAAAGCAAATAATATCGGCGTGAACCATCGATTAGTACACCCAAGAATAAATAAGGAAACCTGTAGATTCTAAGAAATGAAAATATTAATTATATATTCCTAACCATTCAATTAATATAATACTTTATTTAGAAAAATTAATATAATACTTTATTTAGAATGTGTATATATTATGCGGTGCTAGGAAAATTGCCACTGGGAAGATTGCCACCGGGAAAACTGCCACTGGGAAAACTGCCACTGGTAAAACTGCCACTGTGGGAAAACTGCCACTGGGAAAATTTCCACTGTGGGAAAACTGCCATTGTGGGAAGATTGCCACCCGGAAAATTGCCACTGAGGAAAATTGCCACTGTACATATAAAATTCATACCGATTTTTTTTTCGAAAATCACAAAAATCATCCCAGGTAACAATGATTTTCGGGCCAATGTTGTCTCAATATTGTCCCATAATTGCCAATGTTGTCTCAATTTTGTCCCAAGAAAAATTGCTACCGGGGATAGGTACTGAATGCAATGTTGATCAGAATTTATCAGTGTGCTGATACGCAATTAATTCATAGCTTTATGCTCTAAATTGTTCTCTTTAGACTTTAAATGATTTAAAGGTTCTCTACTCTATACTCTACTAGTTTGTCGTCTAGTTATTTTCTCTCATTCACAATTGCACCGAAATGTACTTAGTATCTTAATAATGTTTAGTCTTTTATACTGTATGGCCACAAAAAAGGAATCTCGAATTAAACTGCTTATAACTTTGGAATAAATCATTATTTTAGTTCTTTTTGTATTATATTTAGAATATATTTTTAATCACTTTGACAAATGACTTCAAATTGGTAGTATTTTTCTTTTCTCAGTGTTATGTTGAAAAACAGGAGTATAAAGGTTAGTTACACGAAACTGCTTTCCAGAATTAAGTTGTACAAAATCCTAAAACTATTGTTTTCTATTTTATAATAACAATATTATTATAAGATTACACGTCACTTGCTAGACTCTAGAGAGATAAGGAACTCTTTTTTGAACTTAAAGCAATAAAAAAAATTAAAATATATTTATTTATTTGAAAGTAATGATCAGTTAAATTCGTGTGTTCGTTTTTGTGGTCCATACTGTAGTGTCACGTCACATTTTTTTGTATGATCCATTGATCTGGTTACAGATTAATTTTTTCCACGATTGAATAGTTAAGTCAGCTTTTATTATGTACAGTCAAGGAAAAGTGTATCCGTCATGATTTTTACTTAGTTTACTAATTTTAAATTTCCAAAAATAAACTTTACTAATTGCAATGCTTGTAGTAATTTTAAAAGTGATCTGGGTTCACGATGACAAATTTATAAGATTTGTAAATAATAGGAAATTAGAAAAATGTGATTTGAGAAATTTGAATCAAACGTAGACTCTTTTCTCTGATAGTACCTAACTGAAGGGTGTTCTATCCATTTCTTAGTTTCTCTTTCCTATCCGTAAATGCAGATGTTGTAGATTGTCACCGATTGTGTCCCTCTCTCAATCATTTAATCATATGATAAATAGTTACGTCATAGTCAATAAGAGTCAAAGAATTTCAGTAACTTAAATCAATTATTTATTAAATTGTCATTAAATATTTGAAACCGAAATGTGCCTCTCCGGCTCATTGATCGTTTAAGGTTGAATCTTTTTTTTAAACTTGTAAATGAAGGATGAACGCACAGTGAAAATTTTCTTTACATAAGATTCGAATATTTCTGTATTCAGTTCGGTATTTTTTTTCACAGACTAAAATGTTTATTTTTAGTTTGTCCCTGTGAAATTTTCTCTGCATAAAATTCGAATACATTTGTAGTCGGTTCAGTATTTAATTACAGAGTAAAATATCTTTTTAGTTGGTTAATTCATATTGTTGATATATTTTATAGTGGCAATTTTCCACAGTAGCAATTTTCCTAAGTGGCAATTTTCCGGGTAGCAGTTTTCCCACAGTGGCAATTTTCTCAGAGTGGCAGTTTTCCCGGGGGCAATCTTCCCAGTTTCAATTTTCCGCGCACGATATTATGCATAGAAAAACTCTACAACTTATATTCTGGAGATGTAAAATCTTACAAACTACTGTTAAGTTAACAAAGATCTTTAATTTATCAGATTTAATTGTTTTACCCTTGTTCTACTTTAACAATTAAAGTAGAACCTAATCTTGTTCTACTTTAACAATTAAAGTAGAACCTACCCTTGTTCTACTTTAACAATTAAAGTAGAACCTAATCTTGTTCTACTTTAACAATTAAAGTAGAACCTACCCTTGTTCTACTTTAACAATTAAAGTAGAACCTACCCTTGTTCTACTTTAACAATTAAAGTAGAACCTAATCTTGTTCTACTTTAACAATTAAAGTAGAACCTACCCTTGTTCTACTTTAATTGTTCTACCCAATTCAAAGAGTAGAAAGTAGAACAGTAGAAAACAGTCAATTCAAAATTATCGTTAAGGAGATAAGTATGCAGGTTATGTAGGTGCAGAGATGGGCGAAAAGTACATCGAAAGTACTTAAGTACTAAGTACAAGTACTCGTAAATCAATGTACTTGAAGTAGCTGCCCAAGTACTCAAATAAAAAAGTACTTTCAAAGTACAAGTACCAAGTACTTTTTAAAGTTCTTAGAAGTACCAAGTACATTTACTATACAATTAAAAAACTAATAATTTATACTGTTAACTCTGATAGTACATCATCACAGTGACTCTTTTCTCTGATAGTACATCATCATAATGACTCTTTTCTCTGATAGTACATCATCGCAGTGACTCTTTTCTCTGATAGTACATCATCAAAGCGACTCTTTTCTCTGATAGTACATCATCAAAGCGACTCTTTTCTCTGATAGTACATCATCAAAGCGACTCATTTCTCTGATAGTACATCATCAAAGCGACTCTTTTCTCTGATAGTACATCATCAAAGCGACTCTTTTCTCTGATAGTACATCACCACAGTGACTCTTTCCTCTGATAGTACATCATCACAGTGATTCTTTCCACTGATAGTACATCATCACAGTGACTCTTTTCTCTGATAGTACATCATCACAGTGACTCTTTTCTCTGATAGTACATCATCACAGTGACTCTTTTCTCTGATAGTACATCATCACAGTGATTCTTTCCACTGATAGTACATCATCACAGTGACTCTTTTCTCTGACAGTACATCACAGTGACTCTTTTCTTTGATAGTACATCACCACAGTGACTTTTCTCTGGTAGTACATCATCACAGTGACTCTTTTCTCTGATAGTACATCATCAAAGCGACTCATTTCTCTGATAGTACATCATCAAAGCGACTCTTTTCTCTGATAGTACATCATCAAAGCGACTCTTTTCTCTGATAGTACATCACCACAGTGACTCTTTCCTCTGATAGTACATCATCACAGTGATTCTTTCCACTGATAGTACATCATCACAGTGACTCTTTTCTCTGATAGTACATCATCACAGTGACTCTTTTCTCTGATAGTACATCATCACAGTGACTCTTTTCTCTGATAGTACATCATCACAGTGATTCTTTCCACTGATAGTACATCATCACAGTGACTCTTTTCTCTGATAGTACATCATCACAGTGACTCTTTTCTCTGATAGTACATCATCACAGTGACTCTTTTCTCTGATAGTACATCATCACAGTGACTCTTTTCTCTGATAGTACATCATCACAGTGACTCTTTTCTCTGACAGTACATCTTCACAGTGACTCTTTTCTCTGACAGTACATCACAGTGACTCTTTTCTTTGATAGTACATCACCACAGTGACTTTTCTCTGGTAGTACATCATCACAGTGACTCTTTTCTCTGATAGTATATCATCATAGCGACTCTTTTCTCTGATAGTATATCATCACAGTGACTCTTTTCTCTGATAGTATATCATCACAGTGACTCTTTTCTCTGATAGTATATCATCACAGTGACTATTTTCTCTAATAGTACATCATCACAAATCACAATGACTCTTTACTCTGATAGTACATCATCACAGTGACTCTTTTTTCTGATGGTACATCACCACAGTGACTTTTCTCTGATAGTACATCATCAAAGTGACTCACTGTACACGTCCACACGCTTATAATTCGTCAATGTGTTTGGTAAATATTGGTTGTGATATCTAGGTATCAAAAATAATTATATTCAATGTACTTAAATTGGTCAATATAACTCAGTCTCTATACATGATTGTATGTCAGAATATATAAATATTCACATTCACATAAAAGTATACAATGTCTTACAGTCTTAGTTTTCGATTCTACTGTTTGACAAAGTTTTCAATTTTACTACTTGACAAACAATTTTCCAACATGTTGGACCTCTTCAAACTCTACTTTTTATCCAGTTGCTGTAAATACAGTTTTGATGAGAAAAAGAAATAATTTTGTACAGATTTTAGAACTAATCTTTTAAAATCTCTTGACTGAAAGGAAAAATGTACCTTGCAATGTACTTTTTACTTGGAAAGTAACAAGTACTTGTAAAAAGTACTTCTAAGTAATTATTCAAAGCACTTTTTGGAAAGTACTTCAAGTAGTACTTGAAGTACTTACTTGTTACTTAGTACTTTTACTTGGTACTTGGGAAGTACTTTCCCGCCCATCTCTGTGTAGGTGGGTAGGTTATGTAGGTAGGTAGGTTATGTAGGTAGGTAGGTAGGTAGGTTATGTAGATGGGTTATGTAAGTGGGTTAGGTAGGTTATGTAGGTAGGTTAGGTAGGTAGGTTATGTTTGTAGGTTATGTAGGTAAGTTATGTAGGTAGTTTATGTAGGTGGTTTAGGTAGGTAATGTAAGTAGGTTATGTAGGTGGTTTAGGTAGGTTATGTAGGTAGGTTATGTAGGTAGGTTATGTAGGTAGGTTATGTAGGTGGTTTAGGTAGGTTATGTAGGTGGTTTAGGTAGGTTATGTAGGTGGTTTAGGTAGGATATGTAGGTAGGTTAGATAGGTTGTTCAAGTAGGTTATGTAGGTGTATTAGGTAGGTTATGTAGGTAGGTTAGGTAGGTGGGTAGGTTATGTAGGTGGTTTAGGTAGGTGGGTAGGTTATGAATATCTTCTTAATCTCAATAAGGCCTTAAACTCTTCAAATTTATTTTGTATTTTTTTCAAACCAATTATTATTTTGTTTTGAAGTGCAAACTCCTGCGTGATGAATGCACATAATTGTAGACAAACTTCACACTAGTACAAACTACACACTAGTACAAACTACACACTAGTACAAACTACACACTAGTACAAACTACACACTAGTACAAACTATACACTAGTACAAACTATACACTAGTACAAACTACACACTAGCACAAACTACACACTAGTACAAACTACACACTAGTATAAACTACACACTAGTACAAACTACACACTAGAGCAAACAACATATTACACACTAGTACAAACTACACACTAGTACAAACTACACACTAGTACAAACTACACACTAGTACAAACTATACACTAGTACAAACTACACACTAGCACAAACTACACACTAGTACAAACTACACACTAGTATAAACTATACACTAGTACAAACTACACACTAGCACAAACTACACACTAGTACAAACTACACACTAGTATAAACTACACACTAGTACAAACTACACACTAGAGCAAACAACATATTACACACTAGTACAAACTACACACTAGAGCAAACTACATACTACACACTAGTACAAACTACACACTAGTACAAACTACACACTAGAGCAAACAACATATTACACACTAGTACAAACTACACACTAGAGCAAACTACATACTACACACTAGTACAAACTACACACTAGTACAAACTACACACTAGAGCAAACAACATATTACACACTAGTACAAACTACACACAAATTAATACTACCCACAAGTGTTTAATTTTTTTCTGATATTATATTAAATTAATAATCCACACACCTTTTTATAAACAACCGCTTATTTTAATAGTCGTTTAGATATAGTTAGTATAATCATTTTCATGTCAGAGTGATAATACGCAGTCTTTACAATAATGTTTATTTTTTTCTCAACAGGTATGGTAATGTCATCAAACTTCTGATTTTGGAAATCCTATCAGATGGAGAACTGCCAAAGTACACCAAGACATTCACTGCAGTGCTGAAGGAATACTTTGGAAATGATAAATACTATCTTATTGAGTTGGTTACCTCTTCAAACTGTGATTCAGCCATCGTCTCAATTGTATCTGATTTCCAGAGAGACGAGAGTAGCTATGAGTTGGAAAGCACTCGTCACATCAGACCCATTACCGAATTACTGAAGAAGAATGAAACGAGCACTGACATTGAGTTTGATTTTTCTGAGTCTTTAACAGACACCGATTGCACCAATCTCGGCCAGTTGGTGTCAGTGCTCAAAGAGGACAGTTTAATTAGTCTTAATTGCAACCGCAGTTACGACAATTACCAACCACTGAATGGAGAATTCTACACACAGCTCAGCAACAGCAAGTTAGTTCATTTTAAAGTTATTAACACGCTATGTTTTTTGTTTGAAATTAAAACCACTCCTATTTATAATATATACTTTGAAATTGATAGTTTTTATGTTCTTTTTAAATGTTATTCAATTCCTTACAATAGTTGGGCAAATAGCATTAAGACCTTCTAACAATTCAAAAAAAATTTCATTCATATCAGTTAAGTGGTCTATCTACCGAACGGACGTGTTACTCTCAAATTTTAGTTAGATACCTCATCCAATTTAAATTCAACTGTAATCCAATTATATGTGTGTTTATTTACAGTTTACCAGCTGCTTGCTGCTACAGTGTACAAATATAGATTGTAAAGAGAATTGGTTAATTTAAAATGAAAGAAAACAATTCTAAGTTCAACATATATTCAGGTACAACGTCATGAAGACTTGTAATAGTTCCATGATGTTACGAAAATAAGTTTATAGTGAATAATATGGGCGACATTAATACACGTTCTATTACTTAATATATTGAACTTCTTTAAACTAACAATTCTAGAAAATTTATTCTATTTAACTTCGAAAAAACAATTTTTGATTTTTATGAATTTAATCTAACGGATTTCAAATTTAGAAATTACATTTTTTAAAGTATGAACTATGACTTACGAGAAATTTAACTAGAAAAAAAACTATAGGCATTGTTAGATGAATTGAAAATTTGTGATGTTTAACTGCAATTATGAATAGCTACAGTAGATAATTAATATTGGTTTATAAAGAGCTATTGAATATGAAGGTGCAGACACTCAAAAAATACGTGCGCGGACAGAATGCCTACGGACAAAATGCCTACGGACAAAATGCCTACGGACGAAATGCCTAATGGATAAAATGCCGAACGGACAAAATGCCTAAAAAGCATTTGAACTTATTTCAAATATTGAAATTGTAGACAAAGATTTAAAATAAGTTAGACTAAGTGGAAACAAAGAGTTTTGTCTCAGTGAGAGTTTATTAAATCACTTTCACATTGCATATGAATATTTGTAACTCGGCGTGCTTAGTGTAAACACCCTTTTATTTCATTTCACTGTGTTTGTGATTTATCACTAAAGTGTTCGCTCTATTTATCAAATCGCTCAAAAAAATTATTCTTCCTACATCTTGCCATTTTCTTGGATATCTATAATCATCTTCTTCTATTTTCTTCTTTTTAAAAGACACCTATAATCATCTTATTTCGTTTTCATTTTTTCAAAAGATATTTATAATCATCTTATTCTATTTTATATTTTTTTTAATATTGTTTACTCTTTTGGATAGTTATAATCATCTTTATAAATAGTTTCTTTTGAAATTCTAAAGCAAGATATGTAATTACAATGTTTATATAAATTATTAATGACATGCAATTAACTACTCTGGTTAGAAAAAAAGACGCCAATATTTGTTTTGTTCAACTAACTTTATAGTATTAAAAGTTCCGTTAGAAAAAAATACAGAATTCTTTATGAGATGTAACTAAGACGTAGTATATAATTTTTCTTATGTTTTACATAAATTAAAAAATGTATTAATTGATGTTCAATGATAAGGTTTGTTACAATATAATGCATTCTGGTCTATATTTACCAATAATCATTCCATTACAGATGATCATTAATTTTTTTTATTTTCGGCCCTTTTATTTAAATATGGAATTAATTCTTTTATTCTCTTTGCAACTTTTATTTTTGTCATTATTTTACAATTTCTATTTTCAATTTATTTATCATGTATATTTTTTACATCAGGCATTTTGTCCGTTAGGCATTTTGTCCATTAGGCATTTTGTCCGTTAGGCATTTTGTCCGTTAGGCATTTTGTCCGTTAGGCATTTTGTCCGTTAGGCATTTTGTCCGTAGGCATTTTGTCCGTTAGGCATTTTGTCCGTTAGGCATTTTGTCTGTAGGCATTTTGTCCGTAGGCATTTTGTCCGTAGGCATTTTGTCCTAGTACCCAAAAAATAGGCTGTGAACAGAAATTAATGGCAGTAATTAGTAGTATCTATATTCAGGAATAAAGCAATCGCATTAAGTAATCGTAATAGGTAACTATAATAAAGTAATCTTAATTAGTAATCTTAATAAAGTAATCGTTTAAATAATCGGAATAGAGTAATCGTTTAAGTAATCGGAATCGTTTAGATAATCGGAATAGAGTAATCGTTTAAGTAATCGGAATAGAGTAATCGTTTAAATAATCGGAATAGAGTAATCGTTTAAGTAATCGGAATAGAGTAATCGTGTAAGTAATCGGAAAAGAGTAATCGCTTAAGTAATCGGAAAAGAGTAATCGTTTAAGTAATTGGAATAGAGTAATTGTTTAAGTAATCGGAAAAGAGTAATCGTTTAAGTAATTGGAATAGAGTAATCGTTTAAGTAATCGGAATAGAGTATTTGATTACCATTCAACCTTGGCAGTGCTTTATTAATTGATGAAAGTCAAGTTATCATTGGTAGATAACCTTGACTTTTTTTTAAAGGCCACTCTCTATACACAATGTACTATATTCACTTTAAATGCTAAATCACTAATCTTTTTTCTTGCTATGTAATATTATATTCATTTCTTCTGCTAATTACAGGTGCAAGTTAACTAAATTCACAGCTTGTGTGACGTCAGATGAGCATCTCTCCATTGTGAAGAAAGTTTACAGAGGTGGTTATAGAAATACACTCTGCCTCAGTTTCAAGTCTGTTTTTGACGTCAGTTTTGCCATTTTAGAGGGACACGAAGAAATAATATGTGAGTGAATTAACTTGTAGTGTTAACACCCTTAGCTACCTGTAGTGTTAACACCTTTAGTTACCTGTAGTGTTAACACTCTTAGCTACCTGTAGTGTTAACACCCTTAGCTACCTGTAGTGTTAACACCCCAATCTTCAAATTTGTTTCATATAAAATATTTTTGTATGTAGATGTAAGTAAATCATTCTCTGCGTGTTATATGTAATAATGTAAAGCTAATGTTTTCATTTTGCGTTAATTCTCTAATTACAGTCTCTTCATTTTAATGTTTTTATTAGACATATTAGAAACGGAATGAAAGTTAAATCTAAATAAATTATCATATTTAAACATATGATCAGGCTATCGCTTAACTATAACCAATTGCTTTACAGTTTACTTTTTGATTAAGATCGATTTGTCCATCCACAAACCCTCTTTATTTGTTAAAGTTTTCAAATTTATTGATTTACTCATTTTATTTCTGGTTACTAGTGGTTACTAACTCATTTTATTACTGGTTGCTATTATTACTGGTTACTAACTCATTTTATTTCTGGTTACTAGTGTTTACTAACTCATTTTATTACTGTTTACTAGAGTTTACTAACTCATTTTATTACTGTTTACTAACTCATTTTATTACTGGTTACTAACTCATTTTATTACTGATTACTAGTGGTTACTAACTCATTTTGTTTCTGTTACTAGTGGTTACTAACTCATTTTATTACTGCTTACTAGTGGTAATTAACTGATTTTATTACTGGTTACAAGTGGTTACTAACTCATTTTATTACTGCTTACTAGTGGTTATTAACTGATTTCATTACTGGTTACTAGTGGTTACTAACTCATTTTATTACTGGTTACTGGTGTTTACTAAATCATTTTATTACTGGTTACTAGTGGTTACTAACTCATTTTATTTCTGGTTACTAGTGGTTACTAACTCATTTTATTACTGGTTACTAGTGGCTACTAACTCATTTTATTACTGTTTGCTAGTGGTTACTAACTCATTTTATTACTTTTTATTAGTGATTACTAACTTCTGTTATTTCTGATTACTAGTGCATGGTTTTTTACTATAATTACTTTGCAGATCTGAAAGTCAGATACACCGAAAAATACTGTCCCAGCACTGACAGTAATCCGGTTCCATCTAAGACTGAACTATACATTGGAAACATACCTGCTGATGGCAAAGATAATAGTTACAGGATGATAAATATCCTCTCTCCTAAATCAAAACTGTGAGTGATATAAGTAAATAGGAACTATTAGTATACAGGAACTATTAGTATATAGGAACTATTAATATATAGGGAATATTAGTATATAGGAACTATTAGTATATTGGGAATATTAGTATATAGGAACTATTAGTATATAGAAAATATTACTATATAGGAACTATTAATATATTATAACTATAGTATTTTTGGAAAATATATTGTAACTATTAGTATATTGTAACTATTAGTATATTGTAACTATTACTATATTGTAACTTTTAATATATTGGAATTATTAATATATTGGAATTATTTGTATATTGGAACTATCTGTATTATGGAATTATTTTTACCTATAAAAATATTCCTTGTCATTTTGTTCACAAAAAGGAATTCAAATGTATTATTAAAATTTTAAAGATAAGAAATATTAATAATTTAATATTTAGCTCATTTGGTTGCTTTTCTCATCTTTCTCCCACAATATTTAAATTCATTTTTTTCAGCTTATGGAGCATAAATTTGGATAAATGTCATATGACAGACGCTGACGCCAATGAGCTGCTGAACAAGTTAGAAAGAAAGAAACTAAGATCAAGATGGGGAGAGAGAATTGAAGTGAAAAAGATGAGGTGAGTGAGTGAGTGGGATGCTGGTGAGTGAGTGGGATGCTGGTGAGTGAGGGTGAGGCTGGTGAGTGTGTTTTTAGTGGAGTGTCACTCACTTTAGTTTTTTCTATTTTTCCCTTCTACCTTGGTTTAAACCCCTGACTCTCATCGTTGAAAGCGAACAGTCTAACCACTCGGCCACTGGGGAAGCAGATCACATAAAATACGCATATAAAGTGTTATGAAATATACAAACTATTAGATTTAATTAATTGGAAATTGGTGTAAATTGACTAAAATATTGTAGATAAAATGTACTTATTAATCCTTCACTGCAGAATCGTTTATCAAAAAATCGTTGCAAGTGAATGATAAAACATTTAAATGACATCAAATTAAATTAATATAAAATAGGAAAATCTATAAATAAGTCTCTACTGAATATATAATAATAAACTGAAAGAAAGATTTATTTCATTTAACATTTGTGTTAATCATATCACCTGAATGTATACACTACTGTTTTTAACTATTAAATACGTATACCATTTCCTACTAAAATATAGTCATAATTTCGGTGATAACGTCGTGCTGCGAGATTGTCATGTGCCGAAAGTGCTTCCGACGAAGAACCTAAATTCCTCTTCCCGACCACACCCCTTGACTAGATTCAGAGATAACGCAGTTCCCATTTTCCAGAGACTCACTCAATGCCAAAAGTCCATTAAAGGGGTGGTAAACCTTTGGACAAACTTTTTCTCTCTTGCTGATAAATCGATAAAGGGACATTAATAATAGAATAAAATGCTGTTATTTTATTTTTTAAATACCTATTTAAAAGAATAAGATCAATTAATTCGCAAATGCAGCGCCACCTACTGATCAACCCTGGACTTACAAATGTCCATTGTATACAAAAGATTGAGCAAAGCAATGACGCACAAACGCCCCTTCAAGTTTAAATGTCCTATTCATTGAATTAAGTACCTCTTACTATTAGCAAATCAAACCTACTCAATTTTTTTTTGCATAATGAGCACCAAATTAGTGTGTAGGTACCTTTCTTAATCACATGTAAACCTACCTCTTCATTCCACATGTGATGTAGATTATTATTTTTATTATTAGTTAGGTCTTTTTAAGTTTTTTTTTTTATTTAATCGATTAATTCTCCTATTGTTGTTTTAAGCTGCTCGAAAATTTTCATAAAGTACAGTGAAACTCCTGAGTTATGAAGTAATGGTTACTTCATAACTCAGGGCCACTTCATAATTCGTGTGCAGTGATAGTTTTCTGTGATTAAAATCATAGAGAATTTTTGTCATTGAGGGATAACTATGACAAATATTATTCATATATGGATGCTCTGTGTGCACTAAATTTCATACAAAATTGAGGTAATTAAACAAATATTAAGTAAATGTTGTGGGAAATCAATATAGCAACTCATTATTCTACAAAAAATTAATATATATCATGGTAGTAGTCATTTATGCCTAAATTTAAATCATTAATAAAAAATACGCATCATTTAAATCTCAAACAATAAAGAAAACACAGTTTATACTCAATATAACTGATTTATTGATAACCTAAACTTTATAGTAAATCTTTGCCTTCCTGATTTACATTTTCATATATAATACTCCATTATAGGATAATACACAATTATAGGTGGTATCCTATAATTGGAAATCATCCTTTAATAATTATTGTTATCATCCTATAATTGGGTATTGTCCTATAATTGGGTATTATCGTATAATAGAGTATTATCTTATTATATGATAGAGTCTGGTGGAGAAGATTGCAAAACCCCACTATTGCATTGAAGATGTAATTTTCATAAAAAACTCTCATATTGTAATTGCTTGTCATACTTGCATTTTTCATTCTTACTTCTGCAATATGACTTTCAATTCTGCCAATTCATTATTCACTTCTGCCAACTTGACTTGGGAAAGGTATAGTTATACCTCAAGAACTATGGTTTTCTATGATTTAAACAAAGAAAACTACTTCATAACTGAGGTGCATTTCATAATTCAGGTCCTTCATTACTCGGGTGTTTCATAAAAAAACCTTCATAACTCCAGAGTTTTACTCTAACTTTGTACTGGTTTGAATTTATTGAGAAGAAAATATTTGAAATTTTTTTTTTGTTTTGTACATGTAGAATCTTTAAAAATATTGATTTGTAAATAATTTAAATAAAATTATTATTATTGTTACATGTTAAACCAGTAAATATTACTTAGCTGTCTCATCTCACTTTTATTTACTTACATGTTAACCCAATAAATGTTACTTAGCTGTCTCATCTCACTTTTATTTACTTACATGTTAACCCAATAAATGTTACTTAGCTGTCTCATCTCACTTTTATTTACTTACATGTTAACCCAATAAATGTTACTTAGCTGTCTCATCTCACTTTTATTTACTTACATGTTAACCCAATAAATGTTACTTACCTGTCTCTTCTCACTTTTATTTACTTACATGTTAACCCAATAAATGTTACTTAGCTGTCTCATCTCACTTTATTTACTTACAGAGTAAACGAAGACGAATCGAGAAACTTGGAACTCTGTTTGGTGAGTGAATAAAATTAGCAAACTTTTTCCTACTGTGCACCTTAACTGTAATTGTCACAATTTGGTGTGTATCTGATTAAAAATAACTGATTGGAAATATATTTTGTAAATGTACACTCACAATTAGTAAAATAGCTCTTCTTTGCGCAGCCTGATATTGAAAAGCGAGAAGCAGAACAGCGAGAACCTGTACGGCGAGAAGCTGCACAACGAGAAGCTGCACAGCGACAAGCTGCACAGCGAGATGTTGCACAGCGAGAAGCTGCACAACGAGAAGCTGCACAGCGACAAGCTGCACAGCGAGATATTGCAGAGCGAGAAGCTGCACAACGAGAAGCTGCACAGCGAGATGTTGCACAGCGAGAAGCTGCACAACTAGTAGAGGAAATGCGAAAAGTTGCTCAGCTAGAAGCTGAACTACGAGAAGCTGTACAGCGAGAAGTTGAACAGCTAGTAGAGGAAAGACAAGAAGTTGCTCAGCTAGAAGCTAAATTGCGAGAAGCTGAACTGCGTGAAACTGTACAGCGAGAGGCTGCACTTCGAGAGGCTAAGCAGCTAGAAACTGAAAAGCAAAAAATAGCTCATCTAGAAGATAAACTGCGAGTGGTGGAACTGCGAGAAGCTGTAAAGCGAGAAGCTGCACAGCGTGAAGTTGAACAACGAAAAGCTACACAGCGAGAAACTAAACAGCAAGAAACTGAACAGCGAGAAGCTGTATACCTCTGGATAAAAGCTATAATGGGGGGAATCATCTGCCTCATTATTTGTGCCGTCTTCTGGAATTTGTTTGAAAGATTCTAAGTTTTTGTTACATAGTGGAGTATGTTAGAAATTGAACGATATAACGAATATTATATATTTATATAATATTAGACTGTGTGTTCAACTCTAACTATATATCCTATTTGAATATATTATTATTATATATTGAACATTATATTATATTATATTATATTATATTATATTGAATATATTATTATATTGAATATTATATTATACTGTATTATATTATACTATTGAATATTATACTTATATTATATTACGTGCAATCTGAGACTATGTGTACGAGTCGATTAACTTTTACCTAAATTCTTTATAAGGATTAACTTACAATATCTGAATAGTATCTTGATTGCAAATGTTATAAGAAGGTGAATAAATAAGGATTTGAACTATCATTACCTATCATAAAAGTTGGCTATGCACAATTATCTATCTGTTCTGTCGGAGGAGAGAATATAAATTCACCAAATTCATTGGATTAAAGATCACGAAGACTTATAAAAACTCATTAGAGTATTACTTTGTATTACATTAGATACTGTAACCAAGGACTTTAAAATCTAGCAAAAACTTGTTGCATAGTGGATTTTCGTTCCCTTCTATTCCCTGAGATCCCAGTATAAAAGACTGTGGATTCCAAAGAACCACGTTCTTATCGTAACTGAGTCTCTTCGCTGTGCATCTAGCACTATTCCCTCCGTCCGTTCGAATCCTCTTATCCGTAATCGGTATATATTGTGCATAGAACATAGTATGTTTTTAAACTGTGCGTGAACAAAATCTGTATCTTGTAATCCTGTACTTAATATTTTGAGAATAGTAATTCTAAGAGATATATATAGAGTTGTTTCATTTCCCCGATTCTATAGGGAAATAAAGTTAACTCATTGAATTAAAACTAACGTCAGAGAAAGAAAGAAAACTTACTGACCTGCAAACTAGTTTTAAAATGTGGCGCCCGAAAACAGGGACTTCTCTGAATTACTAATCAAATCCAAACTATATAAGTACAGGTGATACAGTGGTGGTGACTAATAATTCTAAGTAAGTGACCACAGTGAATGAGTGGAGAAAACTCCTCATTAAGGACGGAAGAAGAGTCGAACCCTCAGGATCAATCTGAGTAAAAGAAAGGGAGTAAGGACTGTGAAAGGCAGCAGCGCCATCACGTCAGGGTGTAAGTACCACTACACCACAAAACCACACCGCGTAATCCATATTGCGCTACAGTGTGAAGGACAGTGGAAGGCAGCAGCGCCATCACGTCAGGGTGTAAGTACCACTACACCACAAAGCCACACCGCGTAATCCACATTGCGCTACAGAGTGAAGGACAGTGTAAGGCAGCAGCGCCATCACGTCAGGGTGTAAGTAGCACTACACCACAAAACCACACCGCGTAATCCATATTGCGCTACAGTGTGAAGGACAGTGGAAGGCAGCAGCGCCATCACGTCAGGGTGTAAGTACCACTACACCACAAAACCACACCGCGTAATCCATATTGCGCTACAGTGTGAAGGACAGTGGAAGGCAGCAGCGCCATCACGTCAGGGTGTAAGTACCACTACACCACAAAGCCACACCGCGTAATCCACATTGCGCTACAGAGTGAAGGACAGTGGAAGGCAGCAGCGCCATCACGTCAGGGTGTAAGTACCACTACACCACAAAACCACACCGCGTAATCCATATTGCGCTACAGTGTGAAGGACAGTGGAAGGCAGCAGCGCCATCACGTCAAGGTTCCGTACCAGCATTCCTTCAATGAGCAATCATCAGAACACTCTCAACATAGTATAACGAGAGACGTGGGACTTACGTGGCAAAACATTGCACGTACCACATAACCTCTAAACTGCCCTTCCGCTTTGTGTAATACCACACACACTCCGTACCTTCAACTTGACCCGTTGCCAGGGTGCGAGCCAGCAGTGCCTCCGGCTAGTGGAGACCTACTTCCCAGAGCAGCCGAAGAACTGGTATTCTTCAACTTGACCGTTGCCGCAGCTAGCAGTGCCCCAGGCTAGTTGAGATCTACTTCCTAGTGCAGTTGAAGAACTGGTATTCCTACCGGTATTTAAGGTCAGCGACCTTATGAGCAGCCAGCACTTCACATAGACACATTGCGTCACAACGCATAACACGTCATCACTTAGGAAGTTACATAACCCGTCTGAGATCTACGAGAATTTCTACGTAAGCTTAATCACTAGTATAAGGGGCTAAGTAACTAAAGAAATAATAGCAGAACGTCATCTGTTCTATTGAAGTATTGAGTAGTAAAAAAAAAAAATTTGAAGTTAAAATTATAGAATAATAAAAATTCAAGTCGAACTAATTTAATAAGTTATAGAACATTTTACCAAATTGTTGTAATTCATAGATCATAATTTAGGGGTATTACCACTAACAACATAAAATACATAAATTATTGCATGGTTATGTTGTGTTACTAATACTCTTAAATAACTTGTATGGCATGCTGAGTATTGAATATTGCGTATCGTGTGTATTAATTGATTAATTACATAAGTTAATACGTATATATTACTAAAGGTACTTGCGCTGATTATTATTTTCCCATAAACTAATATTATTAGGATATTATAACAAGGGAAAATGGCATTAACTGGCACGGAGCAAAATTTACTTATCTTAGATCCCCTCCCCCGTTTCCGAGGGAATCAAAGAAAAGGCGAGAATCCTCAAGGTACGTCGGACATTGATGTCCGCACGTTCTTGAGGAGTCTTGAAATACAGTTCAAGTGTAGGAATATTAATGATGATCACCAAAAGGTCCAATTATTATTTAACCAAGTAGTTAAACATGTTGGTGATGCCATACAAGTAGTAAACGGGTTCGCCGGTGTTAACATAACTTATGCTAGTCTGAAAGAAGAACTGCTCATTAGTTATCCCCAACATGAAAGGACTGATTTTACATGCGCCGCTCACTCTATAATGAAATTCAATATACAACCCCAGGAACCACTCCGTTCTATATCCCAACTGGAAGCAGAGGCGCGAGCCGCCGTAGAAGCTTTTATGTCCGGTACCCATCGGGAGAAAGAAGGAATATACGCCCAGAACATCATAAGTGAGAACATAAGGGTTAGTGAAACTGATTCCGTGGACCCACCACCGAACGCGTCAGTTGGTGAAGAATCCACTGACAGTGAGACCGAAGAGGATGGACAAGAACAGGGCACCTCAACCAGGATTCCAACGACCTCATTAGGAACCACGAGTTCGCGATCATCCCCCCCCATGGACGAACGGAGAACTGCCGGAACTGGGACTGAGACTCCAGAAGCAGAAGGAGTCAGACGAGGAGTGAACAGGAATGTAGTGTATAATCGGGGAATAACACAAACCCCAAGGGAATTTATAACTGCCCAAGAGCTCCTGCATAGTTTCATTATGCATCTTCACCTGGCGGACAAACTAGAACCCGAGGCATACAAGAAAATAGCGAATGCACCTATAGGTCTCCGTTCCACGATGTTGAAGGCCAAGGCTGCCCAAGCTATGGAAAAACATTCTTCTGACAAAAAGAAGAGAGATAACCGAAAAAATCGTTCTGACGTTCTCTATGAAATACGACCAGACAATAATGCTGTTCGAAATAACGAATCAAGAGGTACGTGTTTCCATTGCGGAAAATTAGGACATCAAAAGAAGGATTGTAGAGCCCTCCAAGGCTCTCAAACCCAGGTAAACGCCCATTGCAAGTACTGCAAACAGAGGGGCCATAATGCAAAAAGATGCATAAAACGCATGCAAAAGGGGATACCCCTATGCGGGAAATGTGACCGAATAGGTCATGAGTACAAGGATTGTAAATCAGATAAAATGTGCACTATCTGTAGCCGTAAAGGGCATACCTCAAATGAGTGTAGGACTAGAAGGAACCAGGAAACAAACAACGGTAAGGGCCAAAGATATACAGGCAAATATAAACCCACAAGGGAGGAAATGAGAAATATGGAAGAATGGGATAAACCAAATGATGAGGAAGATAGCGAATACAGTGATGAGATAAACATCATATGTGAAGAAGAAGGACAGGCAATCCCAATAGATGATGATAGAGGAAATGAAGGTCAATATTGACACAAGGAAGAGGTACAGGAGGAGGATCACGTGAGGACCTTAAATAACTCGATATCCACTCCTAAATTAAGGGTAGAAATAAATAATAGAAAATATGATGCTCTCATTGATACAGGAGCTTCCATTTCATTAATAAATGAAGAGTTAGTACCTCAAAATTATTTAAGGAAAACAAACCGTAGTGTGAAGGACGCTAGTGGTAATACGATTCCTATAGCAGGAAGCATAAAGGTGGGATTAATTACTCCTCAAGGACACTTTCCGGTGGAAATGTTGGTCTTAAGCAAGGTGAGCCCCGTAAAACAAATTATTGTTTTAGGGATGAATATATTAAATAATGCCCATTTGGATTTCTCGAATAATACTCTGATATTTAATAAGAATAAGGGGTTACCCAAAGATATAAAGGATCCTGAAACAATGAGGATGAAAATATTAAACGAACAAATAATAGGAGTACAGAAGAAATTAGGAAACGTTCCAGTTGGAAATAATAATATTCACTTGGTAGAAGACGTAGAATTAGACCCAAATGCGGTAACAATAATGAATATAAGGGCACCAAGATGGTGCGTAGAAAATCAATGCATTGTGTTACATAAAACAGTGCACCACAAGAAAATGGTAGTATCAGCAAATGCAGTGACTCGGGTCACAAAAGGACAAATTACCGTCAATCTCATAAATTTGGATGACGAGAAGGTGAGGTTAGAACAGGGTACCCAGTTATGTACGGGCCAGCTGTTTAATGAAGAAGAATATCTGAACTCAGTCCAGGAGAAAGGAGAGAGAAATTACATGGACATAGAAAAAGAATTCAAGGAACTCACAGAAGAGGAAATAAACTGCGGAGATACTACCATGAAGCCTCCGTTACTAACTCTCCTAAATACATTTAGGAAGGCGATCTGGAAGGAAGGAGAACCATTAGGACATTACAAGGGCGACCCTATGCCCATAACGCTCACCGACCCTAATACTAAAATCAATTTACCCCCCTACAGGATACCCCATGCAAGACAAGGACAGTTGGATGCGGTTATAAGGGATATGATCAAGCAAGGAGTAATTATACGATCAAAGTCTTCGTATAACTCACCCCTCATCATAGTTCCCAAGCCAGGGGGTGAAATTAGAGTCTGTATCGATTATCGTCAATTAAATAAAATAACCGAAAGAATAACTTATCCAATTCCCAGAATTAGTGAATTATTTAACTCATTAGGAAATACTAACTGTATTACCTCTTTAGACCTTGCATCCGCTTTCCACCAGGTACCCATTAAGGCAGAAGATCAGGAGAAGACAGCCTTTACGGCCTGTAATAGTAAGTATCAATATACGAGGATACCCTTTGGGTTAACCTCAGCCCCAGGTTTTTTTAGTAGAGTAATAAATGAGGTCTTGTTCGATCTCATCGGTCATGGTGTTTTAGTCTACCTAGATGATATTATCATCACAACAGCAGACAAGGTAAGTCATTTGGAAAAGATAGAGAAAGTATTAAAAAGGTTGACTGAAGCTAACTTGAAACTCAAAATAAAAAAGTGTAGGTTTTTTACACCCAGCGTGAAGTTCCTAGGGTACAATTTAACGTCAGAAGGGTTGAATCTAGACGAAGAGCGGATTAAGGACATCAGGGATTTACCATATCCTAAAGGTAAGCGACAATTACAAGGGTTATTGGGAACCCTAAACTACTTTAGGGTTCTTGTGGCTAATTATGCCATTATAGCCGCTCCCTTGTATGAACTACTAAAGAAGAACGTCCGGTTCTTGTGGGAAGAGCGGCATTCTCTCGCGGTGGACGCACTAAAGGAGAAACTCTGCTCGGCTCCCATCTTGAAGATACCCGACTACCAGCGTCCCTTCTACCTCCACACCGATGCTTCGTTAATAGGAATTTCTGCGTGTTTACTGCAAGAACATAACGGATGGCTACACCCAGTATCCTTTGTATCAAGATGTTTAACTGAGGCCCAGAGAAACTACTCAACGACAAAACGTGAGTGTATGGCCCTGTTATACGCCTTAAGAAAGTTTCATTATATCATCAAACTCTATGATCTCACCGCATTTACGGACCACAAACCCTTAATTGGGATATGTAAAAGGGTAACCAAGGATGCAGCCATCACTAGGTGGACTGCCGCTATCCAGGAATATGATGTAAAAGTATTAAGAAACGACTCCCCAAATCACCACGTGACTCATTAAAACTTTCATTTAGAAAGGGGTTTGGTAAGGCTAGAGAGATGTCCAGTAGGTGGTCTAGTAGAAGTAAAGACTCTATTGCTAGCTCACTAAGATCTGCGGCTGATAGTACACGTGCTAGTAGCCGTAAGTGGAGACAAAAAGGGAGTAACTGGTTATCTCCAGACACTAAACTGGAACCTCCAACTGTAGTAAATGTAGCCACTAATACTCCATATCATAGGAAAGTGTATCCGACCTTGTCCTTAAATTCAATATCCTCCAATAATGAGCAAGGGCACAGAAACATACCAATTCCATCTTTTTAATGTCAAAATTGTAAAATTATATTCTAGATTATTGGTTAAAATTGATTATATTGATTACTATGATTAGTAGGTAGCATACTCTTATATTCTTGTCTTCTTCCTTAAGTATATTCTATCTTTTGATTGTATAATCATAGTCTTAATTACTCATATTGATTTAGCAAGTAAACTATATATAATCATAATTGTATTATGTTCTTGGGTTTTCATGGTGATAAATTAAGTAATTAGGACATAAGAAAAAACAATTTGTATCTCTAGGATATATTCAGTATATTATTACAATGTATCTACACCATTAATAAAATCTTATACATAGAATTTGATAGTATGCCTAAAACATAGAATGAATTAGCTAACGTATGAACATAATACAATTATGATTATATATAGTTTACTTAATACTTAAATTCAGTATTAGATTTTGTGTAATTATTATTAGTCACGTTTAAAAAATCGATTTGATTTCAATTCATTTATTTTCTTAATATGAATGAAAGTTTTGCCCTTACAATGTTGGGCATATGCTATCATAATTCATCAATCTTTTAGTCTAAGATTTTCAACCCTCTGTCTATCAGTTTGAAGAGACTGCATGATTTTAGTTAGTTTTTCTGTGCGATTATTTTTAAATGTTTGTAATAACTTAATTGATCAATGTACTGTTTTAGTGAGTTCAATAGAATATACATGTAACACAAGTGACACTGAGGGATATCTAGGTGATTATTTTCTTATTTTGTCTCTATTTAACGTTGGCAATAACATAAGTGATCTATGTAATGTTCTTGGTGAGGTTAGGAGACTATAGATCAGGGGTGACACAAGCCACACCGAGGGATTTTCTTTTTTGTCTCTATTTGACGTAAGAATACTTAGTGCTTGTATTGATTTTACATGAGTTACTATGTGTGACCTTAAAATATGTTTGATTCATGAACTAATTTGTTGAAGTGTTATTCTTTATAAAAAGAATTGTAATGGTACTGTTTAATTTGAAATATAGTATCCTTGGCACTCAATGTGTTGAACAAAACTGAAAAACGTTACTGAAGACATAAATTTGTTTAACCCTAGTAACCTAGCCCTTAAAAGTTTGCTCACTAACCTAGGGACTGGTCCAGGGGAGCCAGTACTCACTAAAACTGTTATAAAATCTCAACAAATTGACTTTTCGATATTTAGTCTTTATAAAAACCTTCATCTGATATTTACACATCCATTTGTATACGCAAAAGAATAGTTACTAATTAAGAGTAAAATTATCAAGCAAAAATGAAAAATAAACATTTCTTAGATTTTCTAACTATTTGCTAAAAAGCCATTTTCATCACCCTTCAATAGAATCCTTACAACATTCACTGTTAATAGAGAATGATTCAACAATGAAAAAGATGCCAGAAAGAAACATGTACCTATAATAGTTTTTGAAATATACTGACTTATAGTTGTATTTCGGGTTTATTGAGACAAAACACTTGATTTAATAATATGTATCTTGCCTTTTATCACATTCTTTTTTGTATAATCATATGTAACTATGTTGAAAAGTCAAAGTCAGGAAAAGACAGCTTCCAAATCGGTTTAAAAATAAAATTATTAATATTTTTCATGAGGACTGGTGCGCATGGACCAGTTCCTAGGCTACTAGGATTAAAGTAGTAGCATGAATGCAAGTTAGAATTTCATACATTAAATGATATCGTATATTAAATTTTATGAAAGTGGAATAAATTAAACCTACAGACTACAGTGCAAACCAAAACAGTGTGCATCAATTTTTTTTTTAAATCTGGAGCAATTTATCACAGTAAACTGAAATTTGTTTTTCTTAAATAGGTGATACAGATTATATAATCAATTTATGATTACTGAAATGTGTATCCTAGGGTAACATTCTACTTTAACATTAAAATCAGCGATTCAGGGTGGCTCAAAAGTCCTTGCAGTGCCTTGAAATTATGCGAAGTAAATATGCTTACACAAACTGAAAATTGTCAGATTATCTGCCTACTTAACGATAATAAAAGTACGGTAGAAAATAGCAAAATCATCAAACGTGCCGTTGAAGATAAATTGAACAGGAAGAAGCATGAACGCGAAATTTTAAGAAAAATTAGGACCTATAAGGAAATTTTTGATCAAGCTGACCCACGTCTCTAAAAAAGCCCGAAATCGAATCCTGAAAAAGATGGCTAATCAAAGTGCACCAACAGTATGCCTCCTCTGAGCCAACTCAGGCCCATACTATACTGGCGGTGCCACCAGCGCCGCGGTGCTACAGATTGCTACTGCTTCTTAAAGGTCCTTTCCAGGCTCCGGGAAAAAAATGAGTTTATTACATAATATTATAGAACTAAGGTCTATGATCATTATTCTGCAAACCGCATACAATTCGGTTCAGTTTATATTTTATAATTTTTTTTAAAAGTTTTTTAATACTTTGTGAGCAACAATTGAGCGAATCACTAATCTGATGCTCAAGAAGAAGATTGTACACTCTTTGTTTTGATTACAAATTTGAATTTTATAAACAAAACATGCGTTTTCGACCTTTATTTAAATTATTTTAGAGATTTATTGTTCCCGAAAGTATATAAACGTTTCTATTATAAGTTCATTCAATTTCATACCTTTACACGAATATTAAATGGATTTATTAAACCTAATACCTAGTTGGCAATCAAAACAAATGGTGTACATTCTTTTTCTTCAGCCTGAAAATTTCTTAAATTAGTAAGTCGGAAGTAAAATAGGTTTCGTAGAGTTTTGATTATGAAAATCTTTAAAAGCATATAAAATTAAAAATATGCTACCAAATTCGATGCGGTTTGCAGTAAAATGATAAGAAACATTAGCCTCGTTGAATAAAGCAATAAAAATATTTGCTTGGAGGGGACCTTTGAAATCCAAAGTATACTAGGCAGTGAGAACGCGGCGTTACTGCCGCGTTCTCACTGCTTGCAAAGTATACTGGGCAGTGAAACAGCGTCAGATACGTTTTAATAATAGTTTAAATAAATACCTATTTATTTGAAAGGTATACATATAGCATATATTATTAAACATCAATTGGCATTCAGATTATTAGAAAAATGTTAGGGATATATGTTAAGCATTAAGCAAGTAACTGATTCTTCTAAATTTTTTATTAGTCATATATCAACCTATAGGTTGATTTGAGTTTTTAGTTTTTTTAGTTTTTGAGTTATCTGTCGCAAGAATTCTGCTGTTATTCTAAAAATAATAAATTTACAACACTATTAAGCTATAGGTATATATTGATTGAAAAAATCTGAAGCATGCACATTGCACACAGCTCTATAAGATTAACGATTATTTAAATTATTTTACAAGCTCTTTTTTAGAGCAATATAAAAAGCTAACTTTTTTTTAACAAAAGCCAACATTAAGCTTTTATAAGAGCTAACTTTTATAAAAAGTTAACTTTTAGAGCAGCGGAACGTTTGGTGTTTGGCGTGATTTGTGATCGACAAAATAACCGAACATGTTCAATTTATAGATGAATGAATTATATGAGATTATATATGAATACATTGAAATAATGAAGGAATGTGAATATTTACCATCACAAAAATATAATTTTCGCATTAGGAGATACCTTAAATATACCTATCGATAACATCCGAAATATTGCAATAGCGAGATATAGTAACTAAGTGTTCTATGATGTTTAGCTCAGATACCTGTTTAAGTGAATAAATCTTACTCTATCAAGTGAGAATTCTTCAGTGTTTTACGACTAACTGTCATATTACTTTATATCTGATATTACCCACTAACTGAGTTTATGAGTTTCTGAACTTACCCTGCATAGTATCAGAAAGCCGGCAGGTTACCATGGGAACCAGATATAAACAAAAGCAGGTTACACCAAATCAGTTGCTTCCTATCATAATAAATCCGGATGATAGTTCTATGGACGAGAATGAAAATAATTTGTCAAAATTATCTGAAGAGAGTAAAATCTTGCTCGCTATCCTGACTGACAAATTGAACGATGCGGTAAAGGAAATTGTCAACAAGTCCCAAGAGCGAGATGAAAAATTGGTGGAACTTGGCAATGAGCTCCTAAAGGTCAAGCAGGAATATGCTGTTCTGCGCAATCGTCTAGAAGATGTGGAGGCCTATCAAAGGTCTGACTCTATTATTCTCTCGGAAAATAATATTCCAAAGTACACAGTTGGAGGAAATAGCAAGGAGATAGTTTGTTCACTGTTTAAGAATGAGCTCAAACTGAACATCAGTGCGGGTTCCATAGCCACTGCCTACCGGATGGGAAAAACTCCTAAAAACCAGAGTCCTGACAAAAGAAAACTGATGGTACAATTCACTGGAAGAGGTGACAGGATTTTCATTCTGGACTCGTTGCGGAGTGTTAAGCCGACAGGACTATATGCTAATGAAAATTTGACTTCAACAAGAGCATCTGTGCTCTACTCTCTCCGCCAAGCTAATAAAAAGATTCCTGATAGAGTCTTATCATGTGGCTCTACTGATGGTAGAGTTTATATGTGGCTTAAAAACCAACATAGTACCAAAAATATAAAAATGTATATAAACGATTTTGATAAACTTAAGGAGGTGTGCACTAAATCTCTTAATATCTAGTTCTCTGATATAGTACCAGATAGCACTCAACACTGACTCTTTGATTTCGGCTATTGGATGTCTCTAGTTGCAGTAAATACGTTTCTACTTTTATCCAATGGTTGTGGCGTTCTGGATTATATAACTACTCTGGTCGGCTTCTTTATTATGGTCTGCTTTACAATGTTCGCTTTCTACACAGCACTAACTCTGGAATCTACATTCATTTCAAGCTCAAGGCTAAACTACTCCTCAATGATGCGATGTTGTGTATCACTAACGTATGACTTCACAATTGTTCAATGCTCAACTGTGATCATATGCTCCATGTTACTAATTGTTCATATTTCTGCATTCACTATGTATACGATGATGATAAGCTGTCACTTTGTTTAGTGTTAACTTGCAACGATATTTCTTTTTTATTCATTTTTTAGCTTACGCAATGCTCCTAAGATCTTATATTTGTTGTGATGCAGAGTATACCTATTTTTTTTTTGCAATTATCGCTTCTTATTTTCTCAATGATCGTTTCGTATTTTCTCAATAATTGAGTCTCTTATTAAAAATGATATTGATGTAAATCACTTAAATTTGCTGTATCCTGATTTGTATGATGGACCAATCCTCCCAATTACTTGTTATCGATACTTTTAATAGGAGTGTTACAGTTCGATCTCATTAGACCAGACAATCGTGGCGGTGGCATCTCTATATTTATTGACTCTACTTTCCAATCTAAATGTTTATTAGCCATATGTCTCGATTATGTTGAAATTCTATGCGTTGAGACTAGACGTCTTAATGCAAGGATTTTGATATTTTGTGTATATAGACCTCCCAATACTAATGTTGAATTGTTTATGGCGAAAATTTTAGAATCCATAATTTTAGAATCCATAATCCATCTGTGTTCAATTTTAGGCTATATGAAAATGTTATTGTGTGTGGAGACTTTAATTTAAATTTATTAAATATGGACACTGATGATTCGGTCCGTGGGTTTGTTGATAGTATGTATTCATGTTCTTTAATTCCTGTCATCACCAAGCCTATTCGAATTACTGACCATTCGCAGTCACTAATTGATAATTTCTTTCTTCTCAACCCTGTTAATTTTCATGCCGCAATACTTTGTACTGATATTTCTGACCATTTTCCAATTATATTAATTGTTAAAAATATTTTTAACACCCTACCTAGTTATGAATCTACCCGCATGCAAATACGATTAATTAACAATGTAACTCTGTCTAACTTTTATAATGCGTTATCTGTACATAACTTTGACAATATTTGCAGTCAGGCTGATGTTAATTCTTCGATCGACGAGCTGCAGAGTGCAGTGCTTCACTAATATAACATCAATTGCCCTATTAAATTAAAGACTATATCTCTTAAAGATAGATTAAGGCCTTGGATCGATGATTATTTGAAAAGTCTAATAAGGCGTAGAGAGAAGTACTACATTCTGTTTCGTCAGGGAAAATTGAGCGAAAATATTTTTAAAACTTTCAGGAATGATGTTACGAGGAGATTGAGGTTGGCTAAATCTGATTATTACTCTAGAATTTTCAATCGATGTAGGACTAATATGAAAAAAACATGGGAAACTATCAATGATCTGATCAAACCAAATAGCAATGCAAATAAAAAGAATCCTAATATTACTGTTGAGGGAAATGAGCTAAATGCTGAAGAAGCTTGTGAAGTATTTAATGATTTCTTTGTAAACATTGGTCCTAATATCGCCAGGTCACTTCAGTCTCCGACTACATCATTCAGGTCCTTCTTATCTGGTACTTACACTGATTTTCTTTGATGTAAATTCTCGACAGATTGTAAATATTATAATGAATTTGGAGGATAAGAGTTGCCCTGCTGACTGCTTACCTGTCAGGGTTCTGAAATGTATTTCAACTATCATATCTCCTGTTTTATCAGCAATTATAAACAAATCTGTACTAAATGGTGTTTTTCCTGATTGTCTTAAGATTGCTAAAATTGTACCTGTGTTCAAGGGGGGCTCTGAGGGAGATATTAGTAATTACCGTCCCATATCCATTCTTCCTGTATTTAGTAAGATATTCGAAAAAATCATGTATGTTCAGATTTATGGATATTTAAGTAGTAAAGGCATACTATCTGACCAGCAGTTTGGATTCCGTGGGGGGCGGGGCGCTACTAATGCGGTGATAGATTTACTTAGATATGTTTACAATAAGCTAAATGCAAATAAATATGTGCTCTCAGTGTTCATCGACTTTAGAAAGGCTTTTGATTGTGTGTCGCATGATATTTTGTTAGTTAAACTTTGGCATTATGGAATCAGAGGTAATTGCCACGATTGGTTTAGATCTTATCTAAGTAATAGAAAGCAATTTGTTTCACTTAGTGGTGCCACGCCTTCCGTGTGATCTATAACGTGCGGTGTCCCTCAGGGCTCCATATTGGGGTCTTTGCTTTTCCTGTTATTTATTGATGACCTAACTTTCTGTACAGCACAATTTAAATTTTCACTATATGCTGATGATTGCACTTTGTCTTACAACTTCAATAGAAAGGATGTACAAACTATAGGTAATACCGTTAGTGCTGCAATGAGTGATGTTTTGAAGTGGATTAATTGCAATAAGTTAGCTATTAATGTTGATAAGACGAGTTATATGATATTTTCGTATAGAAAGGATGTTGTTGTTGGTGATATTGTCGTTGGAGGCCAGAAGTTAATAGAGTCCATTCTGTTAAGTTTCTGGGCATAAATTTAGACAGTCATAACTTTTAAACACCATATTAATCACATATCCACTAAAATCTCTAAATTAATAGGTTTGTTAAATAAAATCAACAGAATTATACCATTGTCGGCACTTAAATCACTGTACTTTGCCTTAATTCAATCTCATTTAATGTATGGAATTGAAATATATTTTAATACAGCTAACATCTATAAGAAAAAACTCATTATACTTCAGAAAAAAGCAATACGAGCTATGAACTGTTTAAACTTTGCCGATCATACAGATGAATATTTCGCAAACAATAGAATCCTAAAAATGATCGATCTGCATCTTCTAAGTACATGCGTTTACATGTTTAAAACGTTCTATCAGAGTTTTGATGCTAATCTACTAAATGTATTTGTATTCCACTCTGACCAACATCAATATTCTACTCGCAACTGCAATAGTCTACTTCTACCGCGATTCTCTAAATCTAAATCCCAATGTTCTATAGATTATGTAGGTATAAAATTCTGGAATAAACTGCATGCTGATTTAAAGCAAGTTTCTTCTGTTGGTAGGTTCAAGAATAACCTTAAGAAGTCTATGTTTGAAAATTATAGCTAATACCTGTTTTAACATCTTGAATACTTTAATTATGTTAGGTTTGTTCTTTTGATGCCCTAGAAGCTTTAGTTTATCTGGGCCATTATGTTTCTTTTAATTTAATAATACTTGTAATAAATGTTTATAAAACTATTATTGAACGGAGTCATCTTCCCTGGACTCCGGTCGTATTGTAGGGGAACATTTTGAATACAATTTTTGATTTTGATTGATTTTAGTAGGAATGATTGATACCACGTTATTTAACGTACCAACAGTCGCTAGATATTTATAACCAGTGTACTTCCCCGTTATAAATAACGGAGTTTCAATAGAAATTGAATGTTGATTCAAAATTAACGGGGAATCAATAGTAAAAGAAAAAATATATTAAATTTAAAAAATTATGTAAAAAAATGTAGCTATACAAAAAATATGTTACTAAATAAAAATTTATGTAAATAAATATATATGTATATAGAAAATTATGTAAATAAAAATTAATGTTAAAAATTATATATAAAAAGATATAGCTACATATTCTTTTAAATATTAGCTGTATTGAATTATCTTCTACTTTAAAGTGGTCTGTGTATGTGCATATACTTTGACTGCGGCGGTGGTAACGCGTCCAGATGCGGTGCCACCGCCTAGCGCCGTAGCAACGCAGACTGCCAAGGCGGTAGACCGCCAGTATACTTTGCAACTTTGGTTTTCCAATAATTTAAACGTGATACATTGAAGATGCGTATACAGGGCAGTAGTACCGCGGTGGTGGCACCGCCAGTATAGTATGGGCTTTAATGGTCAGAAAAAGCTCTCATGGGCAACAAAATACTTAAAAACTGATTTCTGAACTCAAATTTGGACCCACGAGTCCAGAGTCAACCTCCACGGACCTAAGGGTTGGATCCCAAAGTGGCTCCTGGATGAAGCAAATTGACGTCTGACTTTGAATCGGTCTTAGCGGGTGGCAGCATCATGTTCTAAACAGAATTATTGGTAACAAATTGGTTAGACTTCTTCTGGTTCCTGATAGTCACAAAATGAACTTTAAGATTTATTGTGCATCACTGAGAGACAATTTTCTCTCTTGGATAAATTCTGTATCCGATGACGTCATAAATAACATCCTTTTTCAGTAGGATAAAGCTCCAAGTCATGCTTTTCATTACACTAAAGGTTGGCTCGTAGAACAAAGCATCACTGACAAGAATCTTAAGGGTTTGCTCCAACAGAATTCTGACATTTACCCCAAACAGAATCTGTGGCCCACCACCAATAAAGAGGTCAGCTTACGAACAAACAAGAGCTTTGACATTGATTAAATAACGTCTTTAGAAATGGAAATCTTTTGTTGATAAAAGATTGGTTGAGGTGATGAAACAATGTGTAAAACTCATTAAATAGTAAGACTCTATAATTAAATGATACTATCTAAATTTTTGATGCATTTACGCTCATTTAACTACATTAAAATGTATTATAATCTTTCAATCGTAAAACAAGTTTTTCAAACGCTTGTGAGTTGCTTTATTGAGTCAATTTCATTAAAAGTAATGTGAAGCCTATTTATAAAAAATTTTATAGAGGAATAATGATTTACTCTTAAGATCACAATTCCATAAGAAAATCAGAATTAAATTAATATTTCTGGCAAAAATTAGCGATTTCAGTGAATTGCAAACACTTTTGACCCGCACTGTATAAAAAAAATACATTCAACTAATCATTTATGATTAGTTGATTAGTGAAGCTTTATTAAAAAAAGTTAACAAGTCTTTCAAAATCATAGTTACAAGTTTGTTGATATGTCGAGTACACAGTTTGAGTGCAATAGACCATTTTACAAATAAATTTTCAAGTTTGATATTTAAATAAATAAATCAATACCTATAAGCAACTGTAACCAGAGTAAAAGAAGCAACAAAGGTAAGCATCCTTACCTAAATAGCTAAATACTCAATCATTGAATAGAACAGTAACTATAAGAGCAATAATTTAGGACATATAAACAAACAAGCGGGAAATTGTATATTTCCAGACATGATACGGTTTAGCTTTATTATTCACATTTTCAATTATTCTCACGAACAGGATTTTCTTCATCCATAATTCTACTATCTATCGCATCAATAATGATGCATTAGCTTGCTTTTGTCGTGGTTGGTGATATAATGATAACACTCAGTTACCATTTAGTCCGTCAATCTAGCTGAAAAAGTGGCTGAATTGGAAAATAAATATTAGAAAGCTAATTTTTACATATGTTACTTTATAGGTGTTTTTATATCACATAAAAAAAGTTTACCACTTTATGCTATTGGATTTCGAAGTTATTGAAGAAATTCATTTTGAAGGGTTAAAAACAGTGTCTCAATATCCGTGGAGTTTTTTTGAAGCACCTTCCTGGTTAAAAAATGTCACTCCTTTGCTAATTGCGGCTAATGAAACGCATTTTATTTATATTTTACTTATAAGTCTACACAGTACTG